>SNQJ01S0104612.1:32178-45146 GCA_010110895.2 Picea sitchensis
GTATCTTCTACTTTCATTTAATATAATACAATGGCATGTCCCTTTCCCATAAAATCACTCTTATTTTATTACATAACTCCTTGATCATATGCATAGGTTGATATTGAATATACTTTGATATTTTCACTTTGGTTGGTTTGTGTTGTCCTGGAACTGATTTCACAATAGCACCAGAGCGAAGCGGGAACAACAGAGACCCAAGGAAGTGATATAAAGGTATGTCACGCATTCCTTCTTATTAGTAGATTCAATGAATGCAACTTAGGGAAAGAGTCATGTCTTGTCCTATTTTGTTCTAGATCCGGGTGGATCTAGGGAGATCTGTTAGTGTTTGCACCTACCGATTTATCCAATAACAAAATTGGTGACTCCACTGGGGATACAACCCATTTTGGTGGTTTTTTCTTGGACATTTGCTCTTGACCTACCCTTTTTCATTCCCAATCAATCTCTGAGTCTTGAGGAGATCCTCACAAACTCCCTGGATCCAGAAGTTCCCTCAAAAGTTCTGCCATTTTTCCAAAATTTTCTTGATTACATACCTTCTCGCACTGCACCTTTCTGTAGCCTATGAGAATAACTGAGGTTCACACCCTAGTGTTCAGTTCAGTGAAAACTTCTCGCACCCTGCCTGCATCTAGCCTGCAAGAATCCTTAATTCTCGCACTGTACCCCACTATCAAACTGCAAACTCACTTGTAAAAATTTTGGATTAAGTCTTTTGTGTCTTCAGATACCCAGATTGGTTGGTGTGTCTGGAAATAACTTCTCTGGCCAGTGATTGAATGTTTCTTGACTTCAAATCTCGTGAATGATTAGTTTTTGGAAATCAAAAGCTCTTCTTGTTCATTTTTTCTCAATTTTTACCTATTGACCTTTTCTTAACAAGGGTATAATCTCTGATTCTGAAATCCAAGTGCTTGTTTGGTCGGGAGCCTTTGATTAGATTAAAAGTTGAGATTAATTGTCCTTTTCAATTGCTTATTACTTGGAAAATTGTTACCCATGTGCATTTGAAGAGACTGGTCTTGTCAGTTTGTTATTTTTGTCTTCATTGAAAGATCGATTTGGATGTTTGTTGTGTATTTCTTTTTCATTGGTTGTTGACTTTTTCTTAGTTCCATCCATGTTGCTTGGTTTATAATAAAAATTAAAGACATTTTCTTTTTTTTAAGCAACTTTTTATTCAAAAATATTGGCATTCAAGTATTGAAAGAGAACAAATAGGGAATTTGCATTATTCATGGTTGTTTGATATTACATTTCAGAGAAGATCATACATCATAGTCCACGTTGTTCCAGAAAACTCCTCTTTCCCTCCTGTAAATAGGATTCATCGAACAAAACTTTGTATCATTCATTCCTATTTATGCATTGTTGGGTCAGAGTCTCACACAACATAGGTTTCATTTCCATCTCCTTTTGAGTAACAACAACCTTTAATAATATTGTGCAATTTTAAAATTCAACTAGTAACTTTTTCTAGGGCTCTTTTACACCAACATTAGCTAGGCTGGAGCTTTGGAATAGGCAGTGAGACACACTCTCCAAAGCACAAAACACGCAATAGTATATTGTGATAAGGAGTGTCAAATTCCATTTGCATCATTTTGTCCTGGGAAGCCCTTCTCACACAAGGGTCAAACCTGAGGTCGCATTGAGATTGACAGAGTTAATCACCCTGCTTTGTTGATATCAGTGTAGATATTGCATGTATTACGAGGGTCACTTGAAGGTATACCCACAATGATGAGTGGAAGCCTTTCAAGCTGATTTCGGGATAGATACCCTACCCTTGCGTGTGGATCGGACTGTCGACTATTCCCCCAGGCATTATTGTTGTTGGTGGTAACCTTAGTAGCCTATATTCTTAGGGTCTTACACAAGGTGATTGTGAAGGGGCAAGTCTTCATGGTACCTAGAATCGACGTTGGCCAGACTCACTCAAGCTCCTTGGAGAGTATACCCAAGATTGTGTGTGGGAGATTGCACCAGGGTGTAAGTCCGTTAAGTAGGTCGTCAACATAACTTTTCCACCATGGCCCAGCCCCTTCTTGTCTCATCATTGTGACGTTGGATTTCATCTCCAACTAGTGACTTCAGAATTAGAAGGTCTTTTTTTCTTAGTTTTGCTTCCTAGATTTTATTAGCGCATGTTGTTTGTTTACCCAAGTTGGCCATAGAATTTCTTTCGTAAAATTCTAACTCGATCACAATTGACCCTCCACATCATTCATGTAGAATCCAAGGCCTACCCCCAGAAGATTTGGAAGGTTCTCAACCCTTTCCTACCAACTCACCGGAGGGCTCTCCTCAACAGAGTGAAGTCCAAGACATTGCCACTCCACCAATGGAAAGAACTAGATCTTTAGAACGGTTCTGAATTACCAATTCTTGAGAGGACTTCTGACTTCCTCCCAACTCCGAGAGATGTATTGTTCGAGTGAATTCTTCCGAAGATATAGTTGTTCAGTCTTCTGGATTACCAACTAGACATTTCATAGGAACTAAGGGTCAATATCCTTTTTGGACTACTGACATTTTTAGACGGGATCTCTTTGGCTCAGGAGCAGGCATTGAGACCTGAAATTGACATTCTCATTACCCTACTATACTCTTCACCTATACCTTTTTGGGCCTACCTAAAGCTTGAGTGAATGACAAGAACGCTACCAATTGCTAGTAATAAGGTCATAAGGTAAAGTATGGTTAATTCATGCATTTTGTGGTTTATTGAGTTAAGGAATTAAATATTTCATGTATTAATTCTCGATTTGTCATATGTGAATCTTTGACCTCTAGATGTCTAGCATTCTGTACCAGCTCTGTCATGATCCAGTACCTACACACCAAGACTGTTGTTGTCTGAATCCGGTACCAAACGCATCCGGTACTAAATCTTACCTGTTGCGATCATGTACCAACAACACGCATTGTTATGATTTGGTACCAACGGCCATGCTCTGTCGTGATCCGGTGCCACCTTTTATGCTCTGTCGTGATATGATACCATATACCTGTTACGATCCGGTACTAATATGGAAGAGCGTAATGCACTAAGTCAAGTGTCAGATATCGCCTAAGTCAATTGGTGGATGTCTATTTGCTATGATAAGAATAGTTTTTTTATTGCCTCATCCTCATGCACTTCGTGTCATGAGGATGAAGCTAAAGATGTAATCGAATGATTAAACTTAGCAACTGATTGATTTGCAAATCACTTTGCCTCCTTGTGTTTCATGATTCAGACTATTAAATAGTCATGGAAAGGATGGTATAAGAGTAGGAGAGTTAGCATATCATAAATATGTAAGCAGTGTATGATAGTACAGAACATATCCTGAGTGAAGATTAATGGAATGTTATTTTATCTCCATATTCTGATTATCTATGATTAAGAATGAGTTGAATTGTTAAAGAGAGTTTTGATTTTATGTTTTGAAGTGTGAGTGAGAGTAATATATGTGTTAAAAGTAGGCTTCTTGTAGACTTCAATAGCTGACCTATTGAAGCGGCAAGGGCCCACCGCCCAACAAAGGTCAGCCTCTTCGTAGATTAGTATTAGTGTTTGTTTTCAGTAGTATAAACATTGAAATAGGTCAATCTTTAACTCTATTAGATGATAGCAGTGCAGCTTAGATTAATATTTCCATTTTATAATTTCTTAGAGATCTTTAATTGCTCTGTTTTTGCATATTCCCTGTTTCTGTTCTCATGAATTTGATTTCCTTGAGTGACCATAGCTTTTGGCAGCAATAGTCAAAACTACTTGGATAAGAACTAGTGAAGTTCATTGTGAACCACAGCAGAACCAACATATTGACTATTGAACTACCCATGTTATGTTGATTGATGTGTGATTTCCTTTCAGAAAGTGTGGATTGCATAATTAGTTTTCTGGGTCAGACATCAAATTTGATCTATCAAACCAATTCCATATCATACTTGCATGTGCCATAATAGAATAGATAGCCTCTCTGTGAAGGACAACCAAAGTGCATTATAGTTTGTTATTTTGATTTGTTTCCAGCATACATAATCTAGTTTGATTCTATACACATGACATTAGGAATTACCTTTCTTACTAGTGTCTTGTAACTCTATTGATTACGAATCCTGGATTGATAATTAATGAGTGCATTATATTAGACATATAAGTAGCACAACATTTTGGTGTCGTTGTCGGGGAGTTGCAAACGGTAGGAAGTATTTTTTAGCTTAGATTGTTTGCATAAATTTTAATGTTTTAAAAGGCTGCTTGAGGGAGGAGGATAAAAAGTTTAAGACGTGAGTGAAGAGCCATGCGGCCACTAGAGTGGGGTTCTCCGAAGCTAGGTTGTCTTCTTACCTTCTAAATAGAATTAGGATTTCAATTCAGTTAAAGAATCAAATTTCCATTTTATGCATAGATATAGAGATAACAAGGGTAGATTTGTAAGATCCAAAGATTCAAAAACAAACACCCCCACTAATCCAACTGACACTGGTGAAGGAAAAATTCCACCAACAGAAAATTCAAGGGGAGCCAACGAGGCTCCAAAAGGCGAACCTAAAATGGAAGAATCAGTATTGGGACAGGTAGAACATGAGTCTGATGAACATTTAGGAGACACAGAAAATCTAGTTTTTGAACCATCCATAAATAGAATGGCAAAAGAAGTAGGAAATGTAGTTACAAAGATTGAGACCTTTGGGTTCCCAATCTTGTATATTTCCAGAAACATTAGCATGAAGAATATCCCACTATCATCGTTACCCACTTTCAGAGGTATGTCAACTGAAGATCTAGATTTATTTTTATTTGAGTTTGACATACTATGTAGAAGCTATAACTACTTAGACGATGCCCAACAACTTAATCTTTTTCCTGCTACAATGAAAGAATCAACCTTAAGATGGTTCATGAGCTTAGGAGAAAATACATTCCTTTCTTGGGATCAAATGAAAGACACATTTTTACGAAAATACCAAGACTATTGTAAGGATAATGTTAAAAATGACATTTTTAAAATGCATCAAATAGAAGATGAAAGTCCTGAAGACTACTTAGAAAGGTTCTTATACAACTA
Organism: Picea sitchensis; assembly: GCA_010110895.2. Classification (NCBI taxonomy): domain Eukaryota; kingdom Viridiplantae; phylum Streptophyta; class Pinopsida; order Pinales; family Pinaceae; genus Picea; species Picea sitchensis. The sequence goes on from SNQJ01S0104612.1 coordinate 37,248, forward strand.
TCAAAAGTCAAAACTATTCACCTCAGACCTAACTGTAGTAAGAACTATATTCTTGAAAGGTCTTAGGGATGATTGCATATAAGTTTTAAACTTGTTGAGTTCAGGAGATGTACACCAAAAACCTTTTTCAGAAATTGCAGATTATTGTAGGAGATACTCAAGAGGACAAGCTAAAACGGGCAAAGGACCAAGAGATTCTTTTAGCAGAAATATAAAATAAAGTTCAGGGACTATCACCAAAACTTAGTTAGGAAACTTATTGGAGAACTTTAAAACAAACATCTTGAGCACAATAAGTAACCAGTTAGATACTCTGAAACTAAAAAAGAAACAAGAAGAAGATGCTTTAGCAATATTTTTTCATAGATGCCAAAAGAAGCACAACAACGAGAAAGAATGCCCATTAAATGTCATAGAAATCTGTGGTCTGTGTACACTAGAAAACCCCACATCTGAGTGTCCAACCTTTCTTGAACTACAAGCCATGTACAGGGGAGGAGGAGTCTCACAAGAATAGCCATACCCTTCTAGAAGACCTTGGAGAGCCCAAAATCCCAATACATTTTATGATCCTAATACACAATATCAACAACAACAATGGGGTCCTTCCCCAATGACTTATCCACAATGGACACCTCAGCAAACTCATCCTTGGCAACAAGGTTGGAGGGGATCTATGTATGGAAATCCCTCTTACCCTACATATTTATAGTACCCTACAAACATTTCCCAATTACTACCTAGATTCAACCCACCACAGATGCAAGCTTTACTCCCACCTCCTATACAACAACAATTTACAACCCCCTTGAATCCTAATCAGTAGCAGCAAGTATCTATAAATCCCAATCAACAACCACAAAACCAAGCTTCCCACAATCCACCGACACCAATAGAAATCCCTTCCCAGCCAGTCCATAACCCCAATAATCGACCCACCCACCCTGTGCAGAATATAGAAGTTCAAACCTTTCCCACCTATGAAATTCAACTATGATCAGGGAAAGTTGTAAACCAATCAAATCCTGCAGTAATAATTCAGGAAGAAAATAATAATCATTCTGAGGAAGAAAACACTCAAACCACCCCTGTAGAAGAAGAGGCCTCTCCTCCTATCCCAATCACTTCTCAGTCTGTATGAGTACCCAAACAAATTAATCTCCCACCTTACCCCAAAAGACTGTTAGTGAAGAAACCCGACCCACCCTTGCACAGAGATATAGAGGATGAATTACGAAATGTGTGCATAAAGATACCTCTGCTACAAGCTATTAAGGATATCCCTATTTATGCCAAAATTATAAGGGATATTTGCATTAAGAAACCAGGAAGGAAGAATAAGGAAACTCCTCTTTTTCAGGTAGTAGGACAATTATCTAAATTTATTTCTGAAATTCCATGCAAATATAATGACCTTGGAAACCCAGTTGTCACTATTGAAATTAATGGAATTTCTCTACCAAACACACTCATTGATTTGGCTGAATCTATTAATGTAATACCTTTTGACACTATGCAGAAGCTCCAAATCAATCAGCTAAGACCAACCCAAACCATGATCGAGTTGGCAGATAAGTCAGTCATTAGCCCTACGGGAAGTCTAGATGATGTCACAGTCACCCTAGCTTCTTGGGAATATCCAGTAGAATTTTTAGTCATCTATTCTAAATCATCCTCCAAACCAGGACACCCTGTGGTTCTTGGCCGCCCTTGGCTTGTGACAACATATGCCTTTATCAACTTTCGGTCTGGTGAGATGACTATATCCAATGGCACACATAGCCAAAAACTTGTTCTCTTCCCTCCTGCCCAACCGGCACAGGAAATACCTATTTTGTTAGAAAACACTTATGGAGAGGAGGATTTCATCAGACCTCTATTAAAACTTGAACAAGTAAGAGGAATACAAGAACAATCAGATGAACAAGTCTTAAGCTTATTTTTGGCTGACACAAATTGCATTGAATACCCAAGGTCTTTTGCAGAATTGTCTCATATTTTTAGTTCCAAATTTCAACAAACTTGGCACCCTGATATCACTCAATTATACACTTTATCACCAGCCTCCTTAGATAAGTAAGAAACTACTGAACTTGTTGAGATTATCCTAGGAAAACCTTTGTATATCAACTCTAGTTTGGAACTAGAACAAAAGACACAAGTGATTGAAATGCTCCAAAGACAATTTGATGTCTTTGCATGGGATTATGCAGACATGAAAGGCATTCACCCTGACACATGCACACATCATATCTACACTAATGACCAAATCAGACCAGTCAAACAGCCTCGGCGAAGGATGAATGCAACCCTTAAAGATATTGTAAAAGATGAATTGCAAAAACTCCTCCGAGCCAATCTCATATACCCCATTTCAGATATTCAATGGGTATCTCCACTTGTCATAGTTCCCAAGAAAAATGGTAAGTGGAGGATATGTGTAGACTTCTAGGAGTTAAAAAAAGCCACCTATAGGGATTACTTTCCTTTACCATTTATTGATCAGGTGTTGGATACCCTGTCCTAACAGAAGTATTTTTCGTTCTTGGATGGGTTTAGTGGTTACAACTAGATACAAATAGCACCCAAAGACCAGGAAAATACCACTTTCACCTTCCCTTGGAGCACATATTCTTATAGGGTTCTCCCCTTCGGAATTTGCAATGCCCCAACCACTTTTCAAAGAGTTGTCCTAGCCATTTTCTCTGACTTGACCAATGATTGTGTGGAAGTCTACATGGATGAATTTATAGTCCATGGACAAGACTTCCAGGAAGCATTGGCCAGTTTAGAAAAAGTCTTGATTAGGTGTAAGGAAACTAACCTTTCCTTAAGTAATGAAAAATCAAAAATGATGCTCACTCAAGGTATTGTTTTGGGACATCACATTCCCTGTTCTGGCATGAGAGTTGATCCAGCAAAGATTTATATCATCACACAAATAAAAATACCTTCCTCACAAAAGGAAGTTCGCAGTTTTTTAGGACATGTTGGCTACTATAGAAGATTCATTCTGAATTTTACAAGCCTCGCTACCCCTTTATTTAAATTATTATCCAAAGAAGTTGAATTTAAGTGGGATGATGAATGCCAAATATCTTTTGAAATTCTAAAACAGAAATTGTCAACTACCCCTGTATTAAGAGGACCAAATTGGTCCCTTCCTTTTCATATNCTCTGACTTGACCAATGATTGTGTGGAAGTCTACATGGATGAATTTATAGTCCATGGACAAGACTTCCAGGAAGCATTGGCCAGTTTAGAAAAAGTCTTGATTAGGTGTAAGGAAACTAACCTTTCCTTAAGTAATGAAAAATCAAAAATGATGCTCACTCAAGGTATTGTTTTGGGACATCACATTCCCTGTTCTGGCATGAGAGTTGATCCAGCAAAGATTTATATCATCACACAAATAAAAATACCTTCCTCACAAAAGGAAGTTCGCAGTTTTTTAGGACATGTTGGCTACTATAGAAGATTCATTCTGAATTTTACAAGCCTCGCTACCCCTTTATTTAAATTATTATCCAAAGAAGTTGAATTTAAGTGGGATGATGAATGCCAAATATCTTTTGAAATTCTAAAACAGAAATTGTCAACTACCCCTGTATTAAGAGGACCAAATTGGTCCCTTCCTTTTCATATCTGTACCGATGCCTCAGACATAGCCCTTGGGGAAGTCCTTGGACAAAGAGAAAATCAAATTCCCTATGCTATTTACTTCGTCAGTAAAAATTTGTCTCCAGTTGAAGTTAATTATACGGTCATAGAAAAGGAATTGCTAGTTGTAGTCCATGCTATCAATAAATTTAGACACTATATTACAGGATATCAAGCTTTTGTACACACTGATCATTCAGCCATCCGATTCTTAATGAACAAACCTGTAACAAAACCTAGAGTTACAAGATGGCTTTTATTATTACAAGAGTTTAATATCAATATTATTGATAGATCTGGTAAAGATAATCTTGTCGTTGATTTCTTATCTAGAATGATTCACCTGGGAGATAATGCACCAGTAGAAGATACCTTTCCTGATGAAAATTTATTTGCTATTTCTACTCTGTCGTATGCAGATGTCACTAACTATCTTGTGACAGGGAAGATGCCTTAGAAATTGTCTCCTAGAAAAAAACAGAAAGTAATTCAACTAAGTGAAAATTACATGTGGCACGATGATTGCCTCTACAAAACAAGACCAGATTTGGTGATCAGGAGATGTGTAAAGGAAGATGAAATTCATGATATTTTACAAGCCTGCCATGATGGCCCTTGTGGAGGACACTTTATCGACAAAAGGACTGCTTATAAAGTTCTGCAATCAGGTTAGTACTGGCCTCATATTTTCATAGATGTTAAAACCGATGTATCTAATTGTGATGAATGTCAACGAATGGGTAAGCCTATTGCACAAGACCAAATGCCACTTCAGGCCCAAGTAGTCATTGAACCATTCGAGAAATGGGCATTAGATTTTGTAGGGCCCATTAACCCTGCATCTAAAAAGAAAATGTATATACTTGTATGCACTAAATATGTGACTAAATGGGTTGAAGCAAAGGCTTTACCGGCTGCAAGTGAACAATCAGTGGTAGATTTCCTTTTTAATGATATCTTTACTAGATTTGGTGTACCGCGAGAAATTTTGACTGATCAGGGAACTCAATTTACCTCTCATCTAGTCAAAGCTGTTACAGAACAGTACCAAATCAAACACAGGAAATCTACACCCTATCATCCACAAGCAAATGGACAAGTAGAATCCACCAACAAAGTTATTGAGTCCATTCTTACCAAAGCAGTACAGTTTCACCATAAGGATTGGGCTGATAGATTATTAGAAGCCTTATGGGCTTATAGAATCACATGGAGGAATACAATAGGACATACACCCTATGAGTTAGTGTATGGGAAGCAGGTGCTTCTCCCCATAGAATTTCAAATCAAAACCTTCAGGACTGTAGTACAAGTTGGCATGAACTTGGCTGAAGCCCAACAACAAAGACTCTTGTAGCTTAATGAGTTGGATGAAACCAGGAAGGAAGCACTTCAATGGCCTACCCTCATTCAAGAACAGAGAACAAAATGCCATGACAAGTATCTCAAAAAGAAAAAATTTCAACAAGGAGATTGGGCCCTATTGTATGATAGCAGATTCAAGAAATTCAAAGGTAAGTTAACCACCCGTTGGATGGGACCTTATGAAATTGACACTATCTACGATAATGGTTCCATCAGGATAAAGACAATTGATGAACAACAGACACCACTACTTGTGAATGGTCACCGGTTGCAAGTTTACAACAAACCTCTGTCAAAAGAAGAATTCAGACATGCAGATGATCAGTAAGGAAGGAGATCCTCCTACTGACCCACATGGATTGATTGGTTTATTTGAAACTTTTTGTACATAGGTGTGGATCGAATTTTGTTAATAAGCTAAAGGTAACAAAAGACTCTTACCTCCTTTTGTTTTACTTTTGCAAATTTTCTTTTCTTTTGTAAGCAAATTTTTATAATCTATTTTATCCTTCATGAACTTGCTAAACATCAATTGTAGGCATCAACAATATTCTGTTCTATTTCAGTACCAAAAATCTTGTTTTGGTCCAGTACCAGTCCGGTACCAGAGTTTGTCCTTCTACAATACTATCAAGACATATTGACAAAGAATATTTCAAAATCTTATGTCAATTAATCTGAAGTATGAAGCCATGCAACAACCACTTAAGATGGAACCACGAAGCCAAAAGCACTATCAAATGGCATCCCTTATGTTGACAACCAAAGGGAAGTATTTTAATTTCTTTTGGTTATGTTGCTGAGAAGAACTTTAATTTCTTTTGGTTATGTTGCTGAGAAGTATTTTAATTTCTGAGAAGAACTTTAATTTCTTTTGGTTCTGTTGCTGAGAATTATTTTAATTTATTTTGGTTCTGTTGCTGAGAAGAACTTTAATTTCTTTTGGTTCTGTTGCTTAAAAACAAAATAAAAATAGGGACATAATATTTACCTATGATTTCTCAAAGAACCATAATCCACTTTAAAGACTAGAAGTTTCCTTTACCCAGTATTTTAGCATGATTTAAAGGAAAAAATATATTATCCTATAAGAAACTATCTCACCCTAACCAGACTTCAATAGTATTCATTGGATTATCTTAGTAAAGAGTAACATATGAGTATATGAACACTCTCTACCATGGCACACTACCAAAACTTTTATGGAAGAGGATGTACTAGTACCCCAAGGAAACTTTAGGTCATTCTCTTATGGACAACTTCAGACAAAATTATACATTTGGATCTCTCTAAAGAAATAATGTGCATAAAATTTTATTTTTCCTTCTGACAAATCTTTAAAAGACATACAAAAGAAGAGTATATGCCTTCCAACCCAATACCATCCCACCCTATAAAAAGGTTTTCAGACAATCCTCCCCTATCATCGTGCAAAGCACTCTTTAATACAAACCAAAATAGGTGACTATGGACAAGAATCCTCTGATGGAAAAAGGGTTTAAGAGACTAACCCGCCGGGATGCTGAACAGGTCTGCTGGAAGCGAGTACCGGTCTGTGGTATGACTAGGAAAACCCATCAGGGTACTGAACAAGCCTGTTGGAAATGGGGCATTTTGCCTAGGGAAATCACCTCTCACTAATTATCACAACTACCCCCCGGAGTACTGAACAGGCTTGCTGGCAGTGGGTTCTGGTTGAAAAATGTCTCATCTATACTTGTCTGATTGAAAAATCCACTTTTTTCCATCTAAAACAAAAAGAGTAAAGGTCATTATTGACTTTCATGAGATACAAAACTCCAGATTAATCAACCACATAATTTCCATTTGAGAATCACCCTAAGTCAACTTACCGGTCTAACATCTAAAGCCTACACTATCTAAGAAGGAAACTTCTTAAGAGTGGAGCCCTAACTAGGGAGTCTAATCTACTTATATTGTGAAATTTATCTATAACAACCAATGATAGTAAATATTTGAAGCAAGTTAGGTGGGATCTGTTCTTCTGGAAAACATATATGTATTCCCCTGATTCACTATTGAATTCTACCTCTGTCAATACTCCATTAAAAGAAGGACAATTTCATTTTTGGCATGAGATGCAAACATATACGTATTCCCCTGTTTTACTGTTGAATGCTACCTCTGTCAATACTCCATTAAAAGAAGGGCAATTTCATTTTTGGCATGAGATGCAAACATATATGTATTCCCCTGTTTCACTGTTGAATGCTACCTTTGTCAATAATCCATTAAAAGAAAGGCAATTTCATTTTTTATGGCATGAGATCATATGATAAGTGATAAAGCTGTACTTCTAAAATTTGATTGGTTTCTTTTTCTCTTATTATCTTTCTCCATTATGATATAAAATGATTGAATCTTCCTACCTACAGATATACATCATCTTCGGCATGGGGGGAAGGTCAAAGAGCCCCTTCAGAACTCTTTTTCAGAATCATATAATCCACCTGCAAAACCAAATACAAAGAAGATAAGCACAGAATAACAGAAGTACAGGACATTCCCATACCAAGTTTTCAAGAAGATTTAGTCTAAAAGGATGAATCCTGACAATTTATAAGCAGTCACACATGCTATGGGTATCGATCATACAAAGGTGAAAGTAAAGGTAAAATGGTATTTATTTTCCTATGCTCATAAAACTACAATAAATATGAAAAGCTATACTAGATCTTACGACCTTAGTATTAAACCCATGCGCCTATCCCTCATACCTATATTCCTAAACCTAATTAATCCTCTCATAGCTCTTGAACATGGTTAAAGTCAAAAATCAAATCAAAATATGAAGCATGCATAGCAATGATAAGCCACAAATATATTTTATCCTTAACAAATTCACGAACCCA
>SNQJ01S0104612.1:47985-60244 GCA_010110895.2 Picea sitchensis
ATTACTGCTCATTATTGGATAATAATTCTACATTGATATAACATTTGAAGAAAAAGGATTATAATTACGTTATTACTGATTCACCCCCCCTCTCAGTAATCCAACAAAAAACTGCCCTTGGCAACCGTCCAAGTTGTTCAATGTTTTCGGAACTATATCCTTTCTCGCAAGACTACGGTAATTTCTAACTGCAACCCTATGCAGCACATTCTTACACGCCAATTGCTAGGGGGAAAATACTCCAAATGGATTGTAATACTCCAGGAGTTTGACTTAGAATTCAAATGTGCTAAGTCCAAGAAATCCTTATTGTTTGTCGAGTTGATATGCAACCTTCCTTGCTCTGAGACAAAAAATGTAGCAGCAGATTCATTACTCGATGAATCCCTTTTCCTGATTAGTTCCAATGACCTTTGGTATGGAGATATCATCATATATCTCCAGACCTAGAATTTCCAGCCCAATTTGTCTAGCACTGACCGCCATCGAATATGCTACCAAGCCCGTCAGTATATTATCCTCAGTGATACTCTTTATCGTCGTGGGATTGACTATGTTTTTCGATGCTGCCTCACATTTGACAAAGTTGAGAAAGCCCTAAATGACTGTCATTCTGGAGCCTGTGGTGGTCACATGTCTGGGTATGCTACTACCCATAAGATCTTATGAGCAGGGTATTTTTGGTCTTCTTTATTCAACGATTATATAATTGTCATCCAAAAATGCCATGCTTTCCAAACCTACAACAATAAAATACGATCACACCCTGCTCCTCTACACCCTGTGGTCTCCATTGGTCATTTTGCGAAATGGGGTATCGATTTCATGACATGTCACCCTCACTCGGTCGGGGGGCATGGATACATTATTGTATCCATAGATTATTTTATGAAATGGTCGAGGCACTGCCAACATTCGACAATACCGGAAGGACTGCAACATTATTTATATTCAATCACATCATTGCTCAGTTTGGTGTTCCTCAAGCTATCATTACTGACCACGGTAGCCACTTTAGAAACTTCATGATGTCCGAACTCACTGAAAAGTTGGGTCTTCACCATGAAAACTCAACACCCTATTACCCACAAGTGAATAGCCAAGTTGAAGCAATAAACAAAATCCTCATTACCATGCTTTGACGAATGATAGGGATTCACAAAACGAGTTGGCACACGATGTTGTTTTCTGCATTGTGAGCTTACCGGACATCTATTAAGTCTGCTACCGGTTTTACACCATTCCAGTTAGTCTACGGTCTAGAAGCCATCTTGTCGATTGAATGTGAGATACCTTCCCTAAAACTAGCCGTCAAACTTCTCCCAAACACTTATGTCGAAGAAGAATGTCTGTTGTATCTCATGCAATTAGACGAAACCCTTCGTGACGCCACCCTAGACATAGAAGCCCAGAAGAAATGCATCAAAGCCCAATATGACAAACATGTCAAGCCACGCATTTTCTCCGAAGGTGATCGGGTTCTCCTTTATGAACAAGATCAGGATATGCTAGGAGCCGGAAAATTTGAAGCTATGTGGCGAGGTCCTTATATCGTTAGACAAGTTTTCGAGAAAGGAGATTATGAGTTAGTGGACTATGACGGTATCACTTTGAGTGAACCCAGAAATGGGTTATACTTAAAGAAGTACTATGCTTAAGACCACCTGTGCATGAGTGCTTGTATTTTATTGTATCATACTTTTTGTTACTTTAGTATGTTTTTTCGTTATTTGGTCTCTACCCTCGACCGCTTATCTTGCATTGTGATTGGTTTCCAGATGTTGGAGTCTTCACCACCCCACATTGGCTTCGTTGATGGCGCTAGCCATAGTACTCAGAACCTCGTTTCTGTTGCATGGGCAAGTTATGCCCCTACAAACGAACTTATCAGTCTATGAGATGTGTGCCTCGGTCGTGCGACCAATATTGTAGAATATAGCGTCGTCATCGAATTGTTGATTGATTTTATTTCGCGTGATATCCACCACCTGGTTATACGACTCTATTTGCAACTAGTAGTACTATAGTTAAGTAACGTCTATGCTATCTGAAGTCCTACTTTATTATGGGTATATTTACGAATTCACCTCTTGGAATGTTATTTTGATTATATCAAATATCAGCACATTCCTAGATGTCTAAATACATTTACTGATGCATTAGCTAACTATGTGTTAGACAGACATTTGGGACATTTATAAACCAATCACACATCACATGTATAACACAACACAAAATAATTCGGTAGAAGCCGTATATATGTATATAACGATCAAAAGTTTTTACAGAAATTTTATGTCCAAGGATCCAAATCTCAAAATACGAAGCCCATAGCTTCTACAAAATAGCGTCACGGATGATGCTCATGATAACACACAACTGCTCGGGCTACCCTACAAAGAAATCGACTAAGAGACTCGGACACGCCCACAGTATGGCGTTGGTAACATCTCGGAATCTCCCCAATAGCAATATACGGGACGTCTGCGATCAACCCCTCCAAGTTCTGTTCCACTACCTCGTAGTCCTTGGCATCCCATCTCGCCACAGAAGCTGCTTCTCCTCGCCTTTGAATAGGAGACGTTCCTGGAGATCGATATGGCCCCACATCTGTGTCATCAAAAAGAAATTTTTTGATTAGTTCTTGGATAAACATAAAAACATTTCATATGATAAAATTTGCAAAAACATTTAAAAAGAACAAAATGTATACTTCTTACCTAAGTCACCCCATTGAGCATCCTCAAGCAGGGCCAAATCCAGATCCCCTCGGAAATCCAAACCAGCATATACGTAGTCATCGATCATCAGCATCTAGGGCCTCAACCAGTCAAAAAATGAATCATTATACTTGATTATAGGCCCTACTACGTGTCAAGCCATGAGGTTGCACCACCTCAGCATCCTCGGATCTTATGGGGCCGATAAACACCAATCAACCTGTAATCACAGCAGTGGGACCCTCTCAAGGAAAAATGACACCAAAAGTGATCCTTACCCAAACTGCTTCAAGCCACCCTTTCTGCACTTTGTCAATTGTCTCTTCATACTAAGGAGAATTGCATCCAACCAGTTGAAGACCCAAGGCTCTGTGCCCTCTATGGTGTATTGGAAATAGCTCTGGAGATCCATGTGCGGAGCCGCGCTCCCAGCCATGCGTGCAATAGTAAACAAGATGGTCCGTAGGGTCAGATCTTGGACCCCCCAAATGGAAACCTTACCCTTGATTCTCTCTGCCTCGGGAACACAATACTGGTGACAATACTCGCTCATAGGGAGTCTGCCGCCTCTACCTCCAGTCAAAGTAGCATGGTATCCACACCATGACAACCCTGTTAGAAAATAGATATCCTCGATATCTAGGGCCAGCATATGGACTCCCACATGAAATAAATGTTGGTCCACGTCCCACATGTGGACCAGGTATTCCAACAACCTGAGTTGGGCTCTCATGCCTGGAATCCTGAAAAATTTCAATAGCCCACAGTCCCGGAGGGTAGCGACTGTACCCAGGTCATTCCCAGAAATGGCATCATCCTCCTCATGTTCCCTTTCTCTCCATTCCAACATTGTGATGGTCAAACACCTGCAAAAGATCCATGAGAGGGAAGTCATCAACTTGTTTTAAACTCTTACATAAATTTTATTGAGAAAAACCTTACTTCAAAATCCATTTTTCGGCCCCCGCAGGTGAAACTTTTGCACAGTGCAAGATTCTTGCAGGTCCCGCATGGCCCACCTGCAAGAATGCTTGGGCACATGTTCTGACCCTAAAATGGACTCAAAACCCAAAAAATTGCCAATAAAAACCATAAATAAACCATGGAAAAGTTAGAGAATCAAGAGATTACCTCGTTGACTGAAACGATTCGCTGAATAATCGCTTGTGCCTCCCACAATCAAGCAAAGAAATTTGGGGGAAAATGAGGTATGTTGGACAAGTTTTTGGCAAAATCACGATGAAATGGTAAAAATCCCTTTTTACCCATATTTATTCACTTTTTACTATTTTTGTTGATTTTTTATATTATTTTTATTTCTTTGTCTATAAAACCTAATACCCTAATAGTCTTATGAGTGTGGTTTTTCGCAGATATCGCAACTTCGAGGTCTGAATGAGGGGGTACGGGTGTTTTTTCTTTTGTCGCATATATGACTACTTTTTTAGGGTTTTTTAGAGAAAACCTCGAGCTCAGTTTTCGTTTGTTCTCGCACTCGAAAATATATGAGAACGTAACTAAGTATACTTTTTCTTGTCTTTTCGTACTCATCATGGTAACACGAAAATGACGAATGTAAAGGAGTATCCTTTAAGCTCTTGTCACGCTCCATAAAAACGAAAAGATTATCGAGCGATCTTGTTCTTTTCATGCTCGTTAAAGTATTTGAAGAAAACATTTGACAGATGATAGTTTATCACTTTTTTGGTCTCGTCGAACTCTTTTACGAAAAAGGAACTAGGAGAGTTCTCTTTAAGTGTTTTTCAGACTCTCAAAACATGAAAAAACCCCAAGTTTTCTATCCTTGGACTCATTAAACAAACATCGAAAGATCGGCAATGAGACCGAACCACTCCTTCCTAGGTTTCATTAAATATAGTCCGATGGAATCATCTGAAGGATGAGCTTACATCAACAAGCATATGTTATCCTCCTCAAGCTTGTGTAAAAATAAAGAGGTACTCGCCAGAAATGGTGGGGGAAATTTTGGGAAAGGGATGTGTTTTCATATTCATATTAATGGTAGTAAGCGTCGCTCTTGAACATGACACCCCCTATTTGTCATTTGAATCCAGGTTGGGAAATCCATTTGTCTCTCGTTCGACTTGTTACAAGGTCATATCTTGGCTCATCTTTGAGTCAGTGCTGCCAAGTCCTTGGTCCTGTCGTTCATATGTTCAAGAGAAGTTCACACGAGCCCTCTATTGAGTCGGCCATCTACAATTGTCCATTCTTACTATGTTGGCCTTCTCTGTGTCTGTTTCAACCTATATTCATACTTTGTTTCACCCTCAAAATCTGTTACTTATTTCATGTCATTGATAGGGGATACATCAAGGCCCTCCTGTGATGAGTCTTGTTCCGTCGACTCCACCTCATTATCTGGAAATGAGACTTAGAAATCATTTAGTGCCTTGGAACCTACATGTCTTAATGGCAGGTATCTTCGCTTTCGACAGGGGTTTCACATCATTGATCCCTGATCGAGAGATTCCTCCAAGTGCTCGACTTCATCTCATTCATTCGCATTCATTCGGATTGTACTTTGGTACCTTGGGAGTCATTGACATCAATGGTGATCTCCCTCACACTTGTTAACAGTTTTCATTAATGATCGGTAATCAAGTGGTTTCTACCATGTTCGACTTCAACACATGTAATCGCATGCCTAGATTCGTACTTTCAGGTGACGGGATTGAAGACCCTGGGTCTCATCTTTTTGATCCAGGATGTGATGGAGTATGTATGATTTGTATCAGCACATAGATCCACTTTGTATGTCATGTGGCTATGTCGTCTTAATTCAAGTCTTCTTGCATAGATCCACAGTGTATTCCTGGTGGCTATGTAGCATTTTGACGGCATGGATCCATGGTGTATGATTGGTGGCCATGACCTACGTTTATGATTTCATTCATTTGTGATCTGAGCATGGGAATGCCTACCTCAGAACTAGTATTATATTCTACAGATGCTTGGTTGTTTACAGGTTTCCGATTAGGTGTGCTCCTTGTTTCTGACACACACACACATTTTACAAAGTATTTCGGCTGTCACAAGTTCTGGCCTCATACTTTGGTGGGCATTAGATTACATGTGATTTTGGTCACTCTAGTGATGTCTCTACGAGTGATGTATTCAGGCTCCCACAAGGTCAGGCTCCCACAAGGACTTTTTTCCTGAGAAAAGTGAATGTTGTCTTCTTCCAAAAAACACATTTTTAAGATGAGTTCGCAGGCTACCTATATTACAGGGTGAGAAAAGCCTTCATTCTTGTAGGAAACCCAAACTTAGGGTGCGAACTATTCGCAGTCTGCTCTATAGGTAGGGTGCGAACCTGTTTCAAATCTTGGAAAAGAGAAGAAGTCACAAAGGTTCTAGAAGGGAATCTTCTAGAAAATGAGTTGGCATTCGCATGGTTGACATCCTACTGACTTCTCAGATTTAGTGGGATCATCCTCATCCATTTAACCATCTCTCCTTCTCCTATATATTGAAAGGTTAAGCAAGATTGAATGAAGAATTGGTGAAAGAATTGTGTGAAGAACTCTGCTTGGATAGAAACTTGAAGACTTTATTTGGTCTATCAAGTTGTATTGGATCTTCTTCATGCAAGTGTAGAGCAAGTGTGTGTGTTGGAATCAAAGGTCACTGAAAGGAAGCTTGTGACATCAAGGTGATCCAATTGTATCTTCTACTTTCATTTAATATAATACACCGGCATGTCCATTTCCCATAAAATCACTCTTATTTTATTACATAACTCCTTGATCATATTCATAGGTTGACATTGAATATACTTTTTTATCTTCACTTTGGTTGGTTTGTGTTGTCTTGGACCTGATTTCACAAGAGCACCGGAGTGAAGCGGGAACAACAGAGACCCAAGGAAGTGATATAAAGGTATGTCACTCATTCCTTCTTATTAGTAGATTCAATGACCGCAACTTAGGGAAAGAGTCATGTTTTGTCTTGTTTTTTTCTAGATCCAGGTGGATCTAGGGAGATCTGTTAGTGTTGGCACCTACCGATTTATCCGATAACAGAGAGTGATATGCTTGAGTGTTGTCCTTGATGTATTATAGCAATAGGATAGTCGAGAGTCTTACGTAAAGGCTAGTGTAAAGGCTTATGGAAAAACATTATGCAAAAAAAATTGAGTAATTACCTATATCATCAAAACTAAGTAGAACAACATTAAGGGTTTGACAAAGAACCAACAATATGGAAATCAAATATCTAGCAATAGATACCTTGTCATAAATACTTATCATTTTTTCCTATAAATAGATATATAACTATGCATAACCATTAAGTGAATAGAGATATTTAACCAAAACATAAATTAAAATGCCCAACAAAATATTCCCTTTAATGGATGTAGATTATATTTTATAGGCCTTAACCTTTGGGGTTGATGTTCATAGTTGACCATGTCAACTAGGTCCACATTATAACTAATCTAACTAAAATAATCCTAGATTTATGCCTATCTTTATGGCATGGTCCCTTTACCCTTTAATAAATTCTAGGCACTACTAGTAGAATTGAACAAAGTTGAAAAGAAAATACTTTTCATGATGCAAGATTTCCCATAAACAGAGGATGCTCTACATCACAACAATGAGTGGGAATGGAACTCATAACCTTAATACACCATATGGAAGTGTGTAGCAAGAGCTCGTAAGATTTATTTGTGGATATGGATATTTAACTAAAAAACACCAAATTTATCCATCTAACACAAAATATTAGTATTCCATTTTCAAGTGAACAATGTAAAGATAAATGTAATAATGGAGCAACATTATGAAAGTGTTTGACTAAGTAACTATATTATCAAAACTAAGTAGAAAAACATTAAGTAAATGTTTGACAAATTACCAACATCAACAAAATCAAATATCTAGCCATAAAATACCTATCATAAATACTTATCCTTTTTTCCTATAAATACAAATATAATTTTGCATTGGCATTAGGTGAATAGAGATATTTAACCAAAACCCAAATTAAAGTGCCCAACAAAATATCCCTTTAGAATGGATGTAGGTGATATTTTATAGGCTTGGACCTTGTGGGGTGGATGGTCATAGTTGACCATGTCAAGTGGGTCTATAACTAATCTAATTATAAGAATCCTAGATTTATGCCTNATAATGGAGCAACATTATGAAAGTGTTTGACTAAGTAACTATATTATCAAAACTAAGTAGAAAAACATTAAGTAAATGTTTGACAAATTACCAACATCAACAAAATCAAATATCTAGCCATAAAATACCTATCATAAATACTTATCCTTTTTTCCTATAAATACAAATATAATTTTGCATTGGCATTAGGTGAATAGAGATATTTAACCAAAACCCAAATTAAAGTGCCCAACAAAATATCCCTTTAGAATGGATGTAGGTGATATTTTATAGGCTTGGACCTTGTGGGGTGGATGGTCATAGTTGACCATGTCAAGTGGGTCTATAACTAATCTAATTATAAGAATCCTAGATTTATGCCTTGGTTTTTATGACATGGTCCCTTTGCCCTTTAACAAATTATAGGCACTACTACTAGAATTGAACAAATTGGAAAAAAAATTGTGATCTCATATTTCTTATAAACCAAGGATATTCTTACATTACAACAATGAGCTTCTCATAAACCAAGGATGTTCCTACATTACAACAATGAGCAGGAATGAAATTCATAACCTTAATACACCAAATGGAAGTGTCTAGTAAGCATGGGCAAGCTTTAATGTGTGAATATTGTTGAATATGCCAACGAATTTCCCAGATTTGGTAGATATGAGCAGATTTAGTGGAGCCTATTTTATAGTAGTTGTTCAACCAAATCTGCCAATTTGGTATGAACGCACAAGTTTAGAATTAGTTGTGTAACTAATCTAAATTTGTTCATTATTGATGTAAGTCTGTAGAGGCAAAAAGGGGAATTGGGGAAATGGTGTAATCATGTGTGTGAGATGAGTGTGAGCCTGTTGTAATCTCCTTGATCTGAATAATAAGACAACCGATACCTATGCTTGGTGAACGTAGCCCAACGTTTGGGTGAACCTCGTAAATTGTTGTGTTTCTTGTCTGCATATTATTGATTGTCTTTTGTGATATTTGTGTTTCTGCATATGCAAATATAACAAGTGTATCAGAGGGGGTTTGAGGAGAAGGAAGTTGAGGGCGCATCAATCTCCAAATTTCTGCAGGTTTGTCCTCTCGAAGGTCGTGACGACCACTATTGAACACTTCACGCACAGGAAAAAATTTAAAATTTCCGCAGGCCAGCCACAACGAGAGGTGTGTAAATTTCCAAATATTTCCACAGGCCAGCCATACGAGAGGTGCAGCATTTCCGCAAGCCATCCATACAGAAGGTGTGGCAGCCCTTTTAATTTTTTTATGAGGATATGTATTCGGTATGGTTTTTTTAATGGAGTAAAAAAGAATTTACGGTAAGGTTATGAAGAATTGAATTTCTTTATTAAGTTCGTGAGAAGTCACATGGAGGGAGAATGTTAAAGGTTTATTATATTTGGTTTTAAATATAATATAAAAAAGGTGGAGGAATAAGGTGGGGTGAATTTTATTAAAAAAAAAAAATTATTAAAAGGTGGGGTTAAAAAGGTTTTGTATTAAATATTTTAAAATACCTTGTTAATATTAAACTATTATTCTTCCACATAGTTTTTTGAAAGGGCCTTGGTTATTACAAGCAGCGGTGTTTGTTTTGTATGTTTCCTCTAATGAAAAAGATGCAGAGTGCTAAATTCGAAATTGAAAAGTTTAATGGAAAGAACAATTTTGAGATCTGGAAGGTTAAGATGCATGATCTACTCGTGCAACAAGGAGTGGTGAAGGTGCTTTTGGGAAAAGAAAAGTAGCCCGCGTCCATAATAGACAAAGACTAGGATGAGATGTATGTGAGAGCACTGAGTGCCATACGCCTTTGTTTGGCCGACGATGTACTGTTCAACATTGTTACAGAGAAGACTGCAGTCGGTTTGTGGTCAAAGATGGAAAGCATGTACATGACAAAATCCTTGACAAAAAGGGTCTTCCTGAAAAGGCAATTTTACAGTTTGCGCATGAAGGAAGGTACGAAAATAGTTGATCATCTAAATACTTTCAATACTCTTCTAGTCCACTTGGATAGCATGTGAATGAAATTTGAATCCGAAGACAAGGCAATTACTTTATTGTGTTCTTTGCTCGTGTCATGGGATCACTTTGTTACCTCTATTAGTTTTAGTTCAATAGAAAGTATTGAGTTTGATGATATTGTTGGAGCTTTACTATCTGAGGAAACAAGGAAGAAATCCAATCTAGAAACCTCTACATCTGAGGCATTGGTGATCAGAGGCAGACCAAAAGAAAAAGGACAGGGTCAGGGGGATTTATCTCGGTCAAAGTCAAAGGGCAGAAAGAGAAAGCTCAAGTGTTGGTTTTGTGGCAAATATGGATACCTGAAGAAGGACTGTTGGAAGCGAAAGCAAGCCTCCAAAGAAGACCCTCCAATAGAGACGAAGGAAGAAAACGCAACTGAAATAGGTTCATCAACAAGGTCAGGTATAGTTGATGAAGTTTTATCAATTAGTATTGGTTCACGTCATGATCAACAATGGCTATTAGATTCTGGTGCTTCAAACCACATGTGTCTTCATAGACACTAGTTTATTACTTACCAGTCTATAGATGATGGAGTAGTTTACATGGGTAATGATATTTCCTCTAAAGTTGTGGGAATTGGTAGCATTCGAATTAAAATGTTTGATGGAACTGTTAAAATACTAACTGATGTAAGACATGTACCTAAGCTTAGGAATAACCTAATCTCTTTGGGAGTCTTAGACACAGGAGGTTACAAAACTGTTGTTCAAGGTGGAGTTATGAAGGTCTACAAAGGAATTCTACTGGTTATGAAAGCAAAGAAGATTGGTAACTTGTTTCTGTTAGAAGGGAGGACTGAATCAAATCATGCGACATCGGTATCTGAGAACGACAGTGATTTTGTTCAACTATGGCATCAACGGTTGGGTCATATGAGAAAACAAGGATTAAAGGTATTAACTGATCGCAAGTTACTTCCTAGTCTAAAGTCTTTAAATTTAGATTTTTGCAAGCACTGTATTTACGGAAAACAGAATAGGAAGAGATTTAAAACTGGAAGACACACCAGTGAAGGAACCCTAGACTATATTCATTCTGATGTTTGGGGACCATCCCCTACTATTTTGTATGGAGGATCATCATATTTTGTAACTTTTATAGATTATTTCTCTAGGAAGGTGTGGATCTATATGTTAAAGAGTAAGGCTGATGTATTTACAGTTTTCAAGCAGTTTAGAGCTTTAGTGGAAAAGAGCACTGGTAGATCCATTAAATGTTTAAGAACTGATAATGGTGGTGAATTTACATCAATGGAGTTTGAGAATTATTGCAAGGAATTTGGGATCAATAGGCATAAAACCACTACCTATACTCATCAGCAAAATGAAGTTGTTGAATGCATGAACAAGACTCTTCTAGAGAAAGCAAGGAGTATGTTGAGTAATGCCAAATTGCAGCAGGAATTGTGGGCAGAAGTTGTATCTACAGCTTGTTATCTGGTGAATCGATCACCATCAACAACAATAGAACAAAAAATTCCTGAGGAGGTATGGACAGGTCACCCTTGTAATTATTACAATCTTAAAGTTTTTGGTTGTGATGCCTATGCTCTAATTTTGAAACATCAACGTTCTAAATTAGATCCAAAAATCAAAAAGACTTATCTTTGTTGGATATGGTGATGGTATTAAGGGGTACAGTTTGTGAGATCCTACTACCCACAAGATCACCATTAATAGAGATGTAATATTTGATGAATCATCTCTCATCAAATCAAATGTAGATGTTCAAATGAAACAGGAAGAAACAACAAAGTATCAACAAATTCAGTTTGAAACCAATGAAGGTGAACATGAACAAGTTTCAGAATATGTTCATGAAGAGTCTCCTGCAGCATAGGAAGACATGGTTGATGATGACAGTCAACAGATTGTGGATGAGCCACAAACTTCCCTAAGGAGATCTACACAGGTAGTTCCTCCAAGAAGGTATGATGATTTTGTTTCATCGATTTCTTTAAGTACTAATGATGATGAACCTTCGTGCTATCAGGAATCTATGAAGGGTTCGAAAAGTGATAAATGGAAAGAAGCGATGAAGGATGAAATGAATTCATTAGAGAGGAATGCTACATGGGACCTGGTAGAACTTCCAAGAGACAGAAAAACGGTAGGTTTCAAGTGGGTCTACAAGTTGAAGAAGGGTGTTGATGATAAGGTGGAAAGGTACAAGGCAAGGCTAGTTGCGAAAGGGTATTCTCATAACGAAGGTATTGACTTTCATGAGATTTTTTCACCAGTTGTAAAGACTGTTTCAATTCGAATTGTGTTAGCATTAGTTGCATTGCTTGATTTGGAGTTGGAGCAACTAGATGTTAAAACTACTTTCTTACATGGAGATTTGGATGAGGAAATTTAC
>SNQJ01S0104613.1:0-11127 GCA_010110895.2 Picea sitchensis
TAAAATCATTTTTATTAATACATATCTTAAACCAAGCCATTCTCATAGCAAATAAATTCATTAAGGAAGAGATAATAACAAACTCCCAAATTATGAAGCTCATCCATCAACATCAAAACTCTGTAGAAAGAAAAATGAAATGGCATTTGAATTTCATGAAATTCAAACCAAAGAAAAGAAAAGAATATAAAATCAAACCAACCTCGAAACAAATAAAACCAATACCAATCCAATCAAGTCAAAGGGAAACAAATGAAGAATCCAAGTAAAATTTAGAGGGACCCTAGATTTTGATTAAAGAAAAAGAAGGGGTTTGTTGTGGGCAGCCAACAAATGGAGACTCACTGGGCGGAGCAGTTATCTCTGCATTGATTCAAAACATATCATTATGAGGAATTATAGTAAGAGGTACCAAGTTGTCATATCTTCAAATTTCCTTAAGAAAATCCCTTGTTTGGTCTATATAGTATTGATATTAGCTCTGCAGACATATATAGATTGATGTTACCATAGTTCATGAATTGAGGGGAAATATCTTGTAAAGAATTAAAATATGTACTACTATTTCACCAATGGGTCATGACAGCTTTAAGAAAAGGACTTCAATACCATAGGCAGGGCCGCTGCTTCCAACAGACATTCATAGCCTCGACGGGGTTTCCTTTTAACCTATATGATTTCCTTGATCCCATCTAATAGTTTAAGCACACGTGATGGATCATTCCTGAAATTATTAAGTTTTATTCTTATAAATTTTGGGGACTAACTTAAAGTCACTATTTTGTCTTGGTGACCAGTTAGTAAGCAACTTCATCCATATAAATCCATGGAGGTGAGCAAGTCAACTTGTGATGAGACCTCTTGTCCTTCAGTTGAGAAGGCCGAAGGCCACTACCCTGGCTAGTTACCAGAAATTGTAATGTTACTTATGTAAAATTCCTATGGTCATGATGGATAAACTCATGATGAGACCTTCCAACTCTAAATTAGAAACTTTATGCTTCATTATTTCAAACTCACAAGTGATCCAATCATGAAATTTGATTTTATTCTCTGAATACGAGATTATCTAGAAGATGGGGAAACAAAAATGGAATGTCCCTTAAGGAATAGGATGGTGTAAAAAGTCTTATAATAGCCATGATAACCATAGATCACTCCAAATTTCAGAGATAATTCCTTACAAGAATGTTTAAGGGAAATACGAATGGTAACAATCAAAAAAATTGTCTAATAGAGTTGAGATAAATCTTGTTTCAAGACCATATTTGGACTATCTCAGGTTATTTGGAGACCAGTAGGTGGTATGATCTTTTGAATAATATTTCCATATGGTGATAAGTTTCAAAAAACAGATTTATTGAACCAAAAATATAGACAAACAATAAAAAAAAGACTCACTCAAAAATAGAAAAGAAAGAGCATTCAACAAACCAAATCATCTTTTATTGAAACAAATAAAAATTAGAAGTACATCGAAACAAACAAATCAAAACAACAAAAGAAAACTTTCAGAAAATGATTTTGGCCAAAGATAAACTCGAGCTTTTGGATATACTAGCATCCCATTGTAAAACAAAGGAAGAACTAAATAATATAAAGTCTCGTTTATGGGAAGGTTCTTTCCTTGGGATAATGTTTCATGAGATGTGAGTTTATTTAGAGATTAAAGAAAATATAAAAATTCCTATTAAGATGAGTGCAGTCCTACTCGTGGCACGTTGGGTCAGGGTTGAATTCAGGTGAATTGACATTTTAACTTTACTTATCTCTTTACTTTCCATTTTAAAATTTCCATGATGATAATGCATTTTTGAAAACAAATATTCAATGAAAAGAAGAGAGAAAAAGGATTAAAGTGGACTTCCATGACAACATTCATAGTATGATTCTCTTGGTGTACCCACTTGTGTTCATAACTACATTATTAAAAAAAGAAACAGTGAGAAAGAAAACTAAAGGAAACCTACTCTAACTACTAAACAAATTGAAATACTAAGTGAATTCATGCTTCCAATGCAACCATCAGAGTAACTCCAATCCTGCAATGAAAACAAAATTGAATATTAGTAACAATAATGGTAGTATATAGATATTTGACAAAAATACATCATACTTACCTTTATAGTCATCATTTAGAAACAAAGCAAGCATGACCTTGCCATTCCCTTGAAGATTCTGGATGTATGAATCCTCTATCCATTTTGCAATCTTATCTTGATATGGGTTGTAATGGCATGGAAGGATGTAAGTGAGTTTGGGAAACTTGTCAATATTATGGGGACTTGACATAACCATCGACCAAGGCCAAAGTGCTCCATCCTCCTGACAATTCTCCAAGTATCCATCAATTTCTTCACATGGAGGACCTAAAAAAATCATGTCATGCTTACCTCCTATATATTTAGGTAGAAACAAAGAAAGCACAACTTTATCTTTATTATGAATATTTTTTAGATATGAATCCTCAAGCCATTCTAATATCCTGTCATAAAAATTAGAATACAAACTATGATTTCGACGAACTAGATATGTCAATGGGGAACACATCATAAGAGGATTCATGACATCAATTGGATTATTGGTTTGAACACTTCCTTTGATTAGATGGATCATTTCAAAACGCGAAGCATAATCATTAAAATTTGAACTAATCAAAGAATGAATATGAAATGTAGAATATTTGATCTCCATAAGAATGAGTGCATTGTTTTTTTCAAAAATAAATCGTGTAAAATCATCTTGCAACATATATTTTTCCCATGCGAGTGATGAAAGTGAAAGTGTCAAATACGACTTCATAAATGTTATGTTTGAAATTAATTTCACCAAATCTTGGCATATCGAAAAGATCGGATTGTGATGACAAAGAGTAAGACACCGTGGGTAAAATATCATGCACACCATAATCTAAGAAGAGATTGGTATATAAAGAGTAAAATAAATTGGAAATGAGCACATGAAAATATTCTCTTGAGCTATGATAATTAACAATGGCATTCTCAAGACATTCCTCTTCACTTGCCTTAATACTTTCACTCTGTTTGGGTGATAACTCCTTCAAGATAATATGATTGTCTAAATTTTCCTTCTATATGATAGATATTTCAAAACTTTCATGACAATCATCTAATCTTTCCTGTGGATAAGGTATGATTTGTGGATGAAGGTTTAAGGTTTCTTTTTCCAATTGTATATCTGCATCTCTAATCTGTTCCATTGGAATGTTATAATGCTTAAGATCATTTTAATTACGTAACTGTTCTTCAATATTTGAATTTAAGTACTGATTAGAGCAAGAGTTAGAAGAATATGAACATATACCTAGACCCACAATAAAATCTCCCTTCACCATAGTTGAAGATTAAATATGGAATGGTTTAGAGGACAAAATAGTTTGATTGTCAGTGAGAACATTTTCAATAGATTTTATCTCCCTTGAGTGTTCAATATTCTCTGATGGATTACTCTCATCATGCAAACAAAATTCATCTTTCTTAGGATTTGTAATTGATTTATAATTTGTGATTGAATATGGCTTGAGGAAAGGGGCACAAACAAAATTCATCTTTCTTAGGATTTGTAATTGATTTATCATTTGCGATTGAATATGGCTTGAGGAAAGGGGCACAAACATCAGAGAGAAAATTTAGTACAAATGACATGTCATAAAGATGAAATTTACAGAGAACATGATGGATGCTTGTTGAAAATACTTCTAGATATGAATCATCATTGATTAGTAGAGACTGAAATTCTTCACATAATCGATTGTAATCATAAATTTCAAAGGCATCTAAAAATTCCTCTATAAATTGAAACCAATCAACAATGCAATATGTTGGAAAAGACTCAAACCAATGTTTAATTCGACCACTGAAAGTGAAAGCGAACAATCTGCATAAAACCTTTAAATCAGAAATATCATGTTTGATGCACTTACACCAAAACTTGTTAAGATGGTCTTTGTCGATACATTCCCCTTGCCATCAAAGGTGAGTTTGGACAAGCGATAAACTATATTGTTGGGAATAACAAGCAATGCGAAATGGAAAGAATGTTCCATCACAGTGGTTTGGGAAAGATCCACGAGGTATTAGATACATTCTAAATAAATACTCTACAAGGCTAGCTTGTCAGTCTGGCCTGCCTTCTAGTGCATTTGAAGATGACACATAAGAAAAAATTATAAATATGGAATTATGATGTGTTGGAGTTACTTCACACACACCTAAGATTTATTTTTCCTAAGGTTTTTCCTTGTTTATTAGTCATAATTAGTCATTATCCGGTATCCTATATTTTAGGGGAGAATATTCCACCTGAAGAATATTCTCTTTCAGTTGACACTTCAGTTTGACTAGTTGAGTTGAGTTTAGATGCTGCATTGGTTTTGTCACCATGCAACATTGGGATCATCACCATGATAATGCACAATTTCCTTGGGGTCATCACCTGATCAGTGCATTACCCTTTATTCCCTGAGTTAATTCCTCACTACTCTTTGTTCAATCAGTTAACTGAAGACTAGTTGACTAGTTAACTCATCTAGGTGGCAGTTCCCTCTCGTAACTACCTGAGAGACTAGACTAGGTGGCAGTTCACTCCCGTAACTGTTGGTTTGTGTCCATATCACTCTAGACCACCACTATAGCTCATTAGTTACTCATTTATCCTATATATATTGTAAATTATTCACTCTGTGAGTGTGGAATACAGTTAATGAGAATTCTTTCATTCTTTCTCTCCTTCTTCTTTCTCAAATTCTCTCTGCAAATGTGTGTATTATTGTTTAGCTAGATTTATTATGTGCAGGTTCAACACATTTACATGATGGGCTGAGGGGTAAAAAAAATAATCATTAAATTTACTTTTTCCTTCCTTATAGCACCATTTGTTGATGGGCGTTTATGACACAACGTCAACTGGAAGGGAATAGTCTGGTCTGAGGTTGTCTAAATAACCCAAGCCATTTGGAATAACTAACCCTAATGGGTTTAACGACTATGTTAGCCGATAGAGGGATATAATCTAAAATACAAAAATAAAATAACTAATTATGCATTAACAAAGATCTACTATATACATTCACTATTCTCACTTTTATATACAACATATACAAATAAACGGGTGCAAGATTTACAAGAAACATTGTAAACTAAGGTTGTACAAGAGAACTGAATCTTAGGAAAAATTAAATAGATCTAGAACATACTACTAATCTAATTTTAAGCTTGAAAAAAAAAATGTAAATAATAATGGTTTAACTTAAAAAAACAAAGTATTTAATCTTAAATGTTAATTTACATTCACAAAATAAGATAAATCAAAACAAATAGAA
Organism: Picea sitchensis; assembly: GCA_010110895.2. Taxonomy (NCBI): domain Eukaryota; kingdom Viridiplantae; phylum Streptophyta; class Pinopsida; order Pinales; family Pinaceae; genus Picea; species Picea sitchensis. The sequence continues at coordinate 5,342 of SNQJ01S0104613.1, forward strand.
AATCATTAACCTATAAATGGCTAGTATTTAAAGAAAACTTTTGATTGTTCCTTCCTGTATAAAGTTGCTTCAAAAACCTATGTGTCAAGAGAAATCTATAGTAGAAGATTGTGTAATTCTAAGATTGTGACAGTGTCAGGATGAAAATCACTTTGACTGAAAATTTAAATCTTATTTAAAATGCAAAAAGAACAACTTTCAAATCATGAATCTTAGTGAAGATATAATAGACTAATCAACGATAAGAAAAATATCAATTGAAAAATTATATCGTTACAAATACAAATTACATCATTAAACTCAATATAATACAATATTTGTATCAAAATAATACAATCACCAAAACCAAGATAATTGGGATAATCGACTCTTAAAGATTAAAAAACTTAATACATAAATGATAGCAATTAAATTACTTAATCCATAATCAATACATAAAGATTAAAAAGAATAAAGCTAATTTATCAATCCATAATCAATTACTCAAAGAATATGAACCATAATCAAAAGATATTACAATGAAAACAAAACCCTTTTACTCACAAGACAAAATCCATTAAGAAATCTAGAATTTCATATTCTTCTTCGAAAATACTGGTCCATTCTCCCAAAAATTCCAACCATCTGTTACTCCTTTTGAAAAGAAAAAGTATAAAAAATGAATAATATACAAAAGAAAGGATAAAAATCCTCCTCTGAATTTCCTCAATCTCCCCATAGATATGAACTTTCTCATATATTTATGCAATGAATGAACAGTCTGGGCGTCACTAACAATTTTCGCCACCTAAAATTTTCCTCGGAAAGAAACCACAGTATCTCTAAAATTGTGTGTGATCCAAAAAGGTTTCAGAGAAGACTAAGGACAACTCAGAATTTGCAGAAGAAACTTAGGAAGCTGAGAATGGCCTCAACAAACACAAAAAGAGAAAAAATTCAAAGTCCTCATAACTCAGTGAAATTGGAATCATCATGAAGAGCATGTCGCAAGATTTCCAACGACATAAATGGTTCGTCAAATGGAGTTAGGGATGAAAAGATATTCACGGTCAAAATTTTGTTCAACCTAGCCTAGTCAGCAAGGACAAGTCAACATCCGTATTGCTGACATCAACATCAATACGAATGATGTCAGTGTCCATACATTATACATGGCACTGTAAATGGTGATGAGTGTCTTGTTGACTACAACATGACATTCATGGTGATGTGGCAACACCAGAGGCTGCCACATGTCACTCATTTTTGACATTTTTTGGGTTAACATGTGGACCAATGAGGAAGTGCCACATGGCAGTTTGTACATCCACGTGGCATACCATACGGGACATGGCAGGATGATGTGGCAGTGTGACTGTGCAAGTGGATTACATGGTCCAATAAATGATTGCCATGTGGCCTAGTCATAGGCTTCCACGTGGCAGTGGGAAAATGCCCAATGAGATTTAGAAACTGAAAGTTCGAAAAAAAAAGGGTTGGCCAACGACCAACCCCTTTTCCACTAAATTTAACAATGGATCCACTCTCTGCAATGGATCCACAGTGATAGTTTCATTATTCCACCATACTAAGACTACTCCACCAAATCTGGAGGGGATTTAGTTTCATTATTCCGCCATACTAAGACTACTCCACCAAATCTGCGGGGGATTTAATATAGCATATGCTTGTAACAACACACCAAAAGAGGAGGCCCATGAGCTTGACCCTGAGACCTCCCTAACCATAAACCTTAATAAGACATCCGCCAACCGTTAGGCCAATGACCTTCATTGGTAAACTCTGCCCCTTTTTTTATTTAAGAGATGGAATTTAGCCAATGCAGAGGAGGGTGATTGATGGTACGTCCAGGCATGTTTTGGGAGGCAAAGTGCAGTGAATTAATTGCAGAGTGTACGCACATAAATTTAGATGAGATTTCTCAAGGGTCTGGGAGTGCCAGAGTCAGATTGAGGTGTGGATACAGTCATTTTTAGGTAATTAGACACCATGAATTCAATGGTGTTGTCTGTTTTCTGATCCGAGCAAAACTTATGCCGCTTGATTATAAAATGACTTATACTTATGTATTTTTCCAAATTATTTTTCTGAGTTAATAAAAAGGCCTACCCATTTGAGAGAAGGAACCAAAGACGTATTCCACCAGGGACAAACTCCATTATCAATTTTTTGTGTTCATATTTGATGCTTATGTCTCTTCATTAATGATTTTTTCCTTGTTTATGGTGCACTTTAATTTATGCTCATTTAATACAATTCTGTATAAGTCACTTCAATGAAAAGGTCTTGGATCATGTTGGTATCATAGCACTCATATTTGACTTGAATTGTTAAGTGTGACTATTTACTAGGGCCAAGCATAAGCAGGGTGAAGGAACTCTTAAGACTTTCAATCCATAAGTTGGTCGTGCATCCCAAAGGAAGAAAATGGTAGAAGAGAACAAGTGTTATGAACAGGAGAAAAACTTCCATATGGTCTTTTATCGCATGTCAGAAATGGTCGAGTGAATGTATGGATACTACGAGAATAGGATGAAGAAGAAAGAGAATAAAAAGGAAGCACAAGATGATGATAATGCTTCAGTAAACCAAGGGCTGGAGGAGACTCTCTTGAGCCTCCATCTTTGCCATCAAGTTCTATATATTCTTCCTCTGAGCACTCTCATCATTCTCATCATTATAGCCATAAAGCTTCTTTTAAGAAACCATTATTAAATCTTGATGTAAAATTTTCTTTACCTATGTTTAATGGAGATGCTAATCCTTGAAATATATATAATTGGATTCGACAGGTTGAAGTATATTTTTGTGTTCAACAAATTGATGAAGAGGAAGTTAAAGTGCAATTGGATTCTCTTCGGTTGGAAGGCACCGCTCTCGTATGGTGGGAGAGAAAACTTCAAAACATAAGTAAGTGGGGTAATCTTATTTCATCATGGTTAGAATTTAAATCAGCTATAAGGAAGAAATTTTATCCATTGGATTATTTACATAAAGAAACGATGGAATGGAAAACTTTAAGACAAAGTAAAGGTCAAACTGTACAAAGTTTCACAGAATAATTTAGGAGTAAATCTCTTGCATTAAACATTCCTTTGGATTCTTATGAAACTTTAATGAAGTATATTGTCGCACTTCATAGTTACATTCTTCATACTTTGCTATTATTTAACCCCACCGGTCTTGATGAAGTTTGTGTGCAAGCCACTCACCTTGAGAACATGGGAAAGCATGTTCAAGAAGATCCCACAAAGAAACCTTCAAATCTCCCACATTAGTAGTTTAAGAAGTTTAAAAGGAAGGAAAAAAATACCACCACTATAAAGAGAGAAGAAGGAAAACCATCTTGCACTCATTGCAAGAAAAGTGGTCACAATGATGAACATTATTGGAAACTACATCCAGAGAAAAGACTGAAATAGTTCAGTGGAGAGGGGAAGACAAATACCATTGCTATAGTACAATAAGATCTTGGTTCTGATTCAGGAGACAAGGGAAATATCACAACAGTTGGAGTACAAGATAAAGATTCCCTTCATGCTAGTTCAAATTCCAATAATGAGTCTCATGATGATGAAAGAAACAAGAATGAATTATTTCATATAAGAGTTGTATCTAAACACACTAAGATAGATACATTGTTTGATACGGGTTCCCAATTAAAATTGATATCTGAAGCACTTGTCAAAAAGATGGGTCTTGAAACTAAACCACATCCAAAGCCGTATCCTCTTGGTTGGGTATGTGATAAAACAAAACTTAATGTCACCAAGCAATGTAGGTTCATATTTTCTATTGCTTCAAAGTTGATTGATGAAGTGTATGTGGATGTTGTATCACTTGATGTATGTGGCATAGTGTTGGGGAGTCCTTATCTTTATGATAAAAAAGAAGTATTCTTTAGCCATGAGAACAAATGTCACCTTACTAAGGGGGGAGTGGAATATATTGTTATAGCCCACAACATGAGGGTAAACACAACACTTGTTAGTGTAGGACAAATGAAGAGACTCGTAAACACTAATAAAATATATGGACTCATGGTCGTAAGGTAGAAATATGTTGAAACATATGACACTTTCCAAGGATTTGATCCTTCTCATAAGAAAGAACTAATTGATATTGTTTCTAAGTATGATGATATTTTATAGGAACCAAATGTATTACATCCTAAGAGGGAACTACAACACGAAATACATATTCAACAGGATTCTCATCTTCCTAATGTGGGCATGTACAGTATGTCAGTTGTAGAGATGAAAGAGATCAAGAAGAAGGTAGAAGGATTATTGGATCAAGAGGTCATCAGACCAAACTCATCTCCTTGTGGTTCTTCGATCGTGATGGTGCCAAAGAAGGATGGAACATGGTGAATGTGTGTCGATTATTGGGCCTTATATAAAATCATTGTGAAAAATCGATACTCTCTTCCTCGTATAGATGATTTACTTGATCGGTTAAAGAATGATTTTTGTTTCACTAAGTTGTATTTGCGTAGTGGATACCATCAGATTAGGGTTGCATAACAAGATGCGTGGAAGAATTCCTTTAAAACCAATCAAGGATTTCTTGAGTGGTTAGTTATTTCATTTTGGATTTGTAATTATCCGACAACTTTCATGTGTGTCATGAATGATGTATTCAGGCCATTTCTAGATGATTTTGTGATTGTATATTTAGACAACATTCTTGTATTTAGCGGGACTTGACATGGACATGTAAGGAATGTAAAGAAAGTATTGGATACTTTGCAAAGTGAAAATTTGTATGTAAAATTGTCCAAATGTGAATTTGGTAAGAGTGCACTTGTGTACTTAGGTCATATTGTAGGAGGAGGACAATTGAAAATTGATCCTTCCAAGATTGATGTAATTGTAAATTGTTTTGAGCCCAAAAGTGTAATGAAAATATGAAGCTTATTTCCTCTCAAATCCCTGAGAATCCACACCTCTCAAATACTTGAGAATCCACTTTATTGCCTCCCAATGTTCTTTACCTGGATTGTTCATATACCTTCTCACAACTCCCACTGCATGTGCAATATCTTGTCTTGTGCAAACCATCACATACATCAAGCTGCCAATTGGTGATGAATAAGGGACCTTGGAAATGTATTCTATCTCCTCCTTTATATTGGGACACATTTCCTTAGTTAATTTGAAATGGTTGGCCAAAGGTGTACTAACTAGTTTTTCATTCTTCATTATAAACCTCTTCAACACCTTCTCTATGTACTCACCCTGAGACAATGTCAATTTGCGATTTTTATTGTCTTTTGTTATTCTCATACCAATGATTTTCTTTGCACCACCCAAATCCTTCATCTCAAATGAATTAGATAATTTATTCTTGAGAAAATTTATATCCTTCATATTAGACCATGTAACAAGAATGCCATCTACATACAATAGAAAGAAAATATATCCTCTATTTTCTAGTTTTTTAAAATAAACACAGTGATCATAATCACATCTATTATAACCTTGTTCTGTCATAAACCTGCCAAACTTCAAATATCATTGCCTTGGAGCTTGCTTTAGTCCATACAAGATCTTCTTCAACCTGCATACCAAATTCTCCTTTCCTTTGACCTCATACCCCTATGGCTTCTACATATAAATCTCTTCCTCCAAATCCCCATGCAGAAAAGATGTTTTTACATCTAATTGTTCAATATGAAAATATTCTACTACCACAAGACTTAAAATAGTCCTAATTCGGGTCATTTTAACAACAGGAGAAAATATTTCATCAAAATCTATACCTTTCTTTTGTTCAAACCCCTT
>SNQJ01S0104613.1:14638-31230 GCA_010110895.2 Picea sitchensis
CTCTACACAGATACATCCAAACTATCGTGGGCCTATCGATATGTTGTTAAAATCGAGAAGAAATTTAAGAACTAGAACAAAGTGGAGTTCGGGTCTACAAATCTGCAACAACCAAAGTATGACAAAGACATCCCTAGAAAACAATCCCCCGGAAACCATTCCAAGCCACAGGAAAAGAAGGGTCACGGGAAGACAAAGAAGGACACCAGAAAATGGTGCGATTTCCACAAAATCCTCTGGCACAACACTGATGAATGTTGGTCAAAATAGTCATTGGTGGTTGAGATCAAAGACAAGGAGCCAAACCCTGATTCAAAATCTGATTCTGAAAATAATGGTAAAATACAGATCATTGACGTATACCCCACTGCTATTGTTGCGATCACAACAATTCAACTAGAAGAATCAACAGATCCTGAAGAGGGGGGGCGCCTTTTTCATTCACAAATGTGGGTGAAGGGGACCCCACTACATTTTATTGTTTATAGAGGAAACGAGAAGAACCTCATCTTAGTAGAGGTCATCAAATAGTTGGGATTGTCGACAACACCACACCCGCAGCCATACAACATCAGGTGGCTTCGCCAAGGATGAGATCTTCGTGTCAGCCAGCAGTGTCAATTTTCATACAACATCCATCCCTTCAAGGATGATGTATTATGTGATGTTTCCCCAGTGGATGTCTGTGATGTTCTCTTGGGCCAACCATATATGTGGAAGCACCATGCTGTTTATGAGTCTCGACCCTGCAATGTCATTGTTTCTCTAGGGGGTCATCTCTACAGAATACCAGAGGTAGTTTCGACTATTGTTCCACCAAAAAAGTGTTGCAAGGTAGTATCTCATACAAAAAAAATCATCTTCTTCACAATCTATTCAAAAGGGGAACATAAGGACACTGCAAACACTACAGCCTCGCCACAAGCACCTTCTATCCAACAGAAGCATGTCAACAAGGTTGCAACAAAGAGAAAAGATTCCTTATTCACACTATCCTCTTATGTATATTGACTTTTTGAATAACCTCATCCTCAGCAGGTCCTTGACAGACTTCCACAAACTGAGCAGCGCGACATCTCTAGCAAGGCAAGCGGCTCACCAAGATTCAGATTCAACAAACATTTTGTCCTCTCCCTCGGGCACTCAACGCAATGGAGACCATTTCTTCCTAAGGAGGGAGGATTGATCCAGGTGGATATTGGTGTCCACCAACCTTTTCCAACTGGCTCAAAATAGTTTTTTGGCAATTTTGGCAATTTACTATTTTTAGCAGTTTTTAACTTCCGGGGCCATTTTGAGGCCCTAAACGATGTTTTTTTGGGAAAACAGTTTTGAAATAATAAGTTTAATTCCATATTGTGTCTAAAATGAATCTCATCGACGATAAATTTCCAACGGGCTATCATACGCCTAAAACAGAGATCGTATGCAAAAGTTACGACCTTGAGAAGTTGATGTACTAACTTACCCAAACGGGGCCCACATGACTTTTGGTGCTTCATCTCCTAGGGTTAGGTTTTTGGATGTCGGGGGATTTTGGAATTCCTTCTTATTGTAAAAATGCCTTCAGAGCCTCATTGTAATCATCTTCTTGTGAATGCGAGTAGCCGTCACATCTCTTCTCAGAGATAATCTGCCACCATTCTAGCGAGTCTTTCACTCTGTATTTTTACAGTCTCTGTACGTTTATTTCATTAATAGAAATCATGTATTACTATATATCTATGTTTATGGTTGCATCTCTGATACATTTTTGTTATATTATTGAATATCTGTGATATCTTTGTGAATTTCTTTATTATATCTCCATTCTCATTTCGTGCCGAAAATAATCCGGGTCAGGCCCTTTCGGCAACACCTGGGAAGCATATGAAGTCTCACCCGAGGTAGAGGTAGGGGTGGTTGCAGGACTCAAGTGTCTACAACCTAGCTGGGACACATATCTATAATCACAATACTTAACATAGCACTTAGCCAATAACTTTCATTAGTCTTTAACCCTTTTATTCACATCACAGGTTAAAATCCTAGTTACATAACAATAAAATCCTAGTTACATAACAATGTGGTATTAACCCAGATCTAACACATATAATCATTCATCACATGGAATCAAAGAATATCTAGAATTCATTAAAATTATACAACACTAAGCATTCATAAATCTATCTATCATAACAATGCACTAAGAAAATACATGAACAATAGGAACAATCATGGCACAAAGCACATCGACACGGGATATACGTGGTTCACCCCAGTGTGGGGCTACGTCCACCAACTCTTCTTCTTCTTTATTAGATTCTTCCAATATTCTTACATGCACAGAGACACAAGCCAACTCCGCATAGGATAGGATATCTATGCGCACCTCGCCAGATCCTCCTTCCCCGAGTAGATAAAGAAAAAGTCCTTCTTACAATCTCTTGCACTTACAAAACACTTTCACCGAGCTCTACAAGACTTAACACAATCTTGGCACAAAGCCAAGATTGTGTTAAGTAAGCCAATTTGATCACATAGATCCTGTTGTTCCAGAGTCTGTACTTATGGCTATAAAGTATTGAGTCTAGGCATCCAAAAAGAGGGTGAAAGATATAAAGGAAGAAAACAACTAGGAAAATAAGCTAAGGCTGATTTTTGAGTTGTTTGGGTCTAGCTTCCAATTGTTCTTGAATGTTTATGTCTCGTTCAATGGATTCCCATGAACATTCGAGTTCGTCTCGGGTAGTAGTAGTTTTCATAATGGTATCAAAAATGTTTAAAGAGAGGCTGGTTTGATCTGAGAGAACGGGTTCTATGTTGGGTTGTCTTGCCATAGGTACAATCATAAAGGAATAGAGTTTTTGATAAAGTGTTGGTTGTTGTTTCACCTTTAGATTATACAAGAAAGAATCCCAAAATCAAATTAATAGTATACCAAAATCAAAGGTTGTTTTCCATAACTGAGTTAAATTTTAAAACCATGCATGAAGTGAGAGAAAACATAGAGTTATTGAACAATGTGAGGCATCAATCAGGGAAGAATCTCACCTTGTGATAGAAGAAGAAAATAAGTAGGAAAAACATTAATGAAGCATATGATATAGAAATCTAAACAATTCACAGGTCTTGTACTTGTTGATAGTCGATACAGGAGAAAAGTAGTAAACGATTAGATGATTGAAATAAATGATCACCACAGTAGAGGTTGTACTAAATTGCAGCTAATAATTCATTGAAGACACATATGAGAAATGATGCGAAATGTGAAATAATAGAAGAAACACATAACCCAGTCTTGATGGTAAAAAGAGTCTTCGATTTGCCTTGTATTAATTATGGTGAAAGAAATATTCTCTAGTACAATCGGCCAAAAGGAAAAAAGCCTTTGTTCTATCTTTCAAAATTATACTTATACAAGATTAAAACGCTTTGAATTCTAATCATTCTAAAAATTTCTATTACAAATGGAAAATGAAGCGTTTCACTTCCTTGTCTCTTGTCTTCCTCCACGTGGGCAGGACATTTTCTTTTCATATTCTCTCACTCCAAACATAGGATGGAATAGGCATATGTTACTACTTGCCTCTAGAAGTCTAGCCTTTCCCCTGCTCGATACAATTAACACACCTTTCTATCAACTAGGCTATCATCTTGGAAGGTTTGGCTTGGTTGTTCGCCTCAAAAGTGTAGCAATTCTTTGCCAACTATGGCAATATTTTTCCTACTTGTCGGTCTTCCGTGATGATAGACCACAATTGCAAGCTTGGTTTTATCAACCATTTATCCACTAGGGAAATATCTACCTGACTTACCTGGGATAATTCAACTTGTCCCTTTTCCACATTTTCCTTGATATCCAACAAATGTTTGGCTATGTCAATTTTGCCCAGTGTTCCAGAACTACCTTCCTTATCGAGATCTAACAAATTTTTATTTATAAAGCCGAATGTTTCTTCACAAGCATCTCTCTTCTCTTTAGCTCTTTTTCTGCCCTCAGATATATTATTTTCCCACGCCTTCAATAAGATGTTACCTCTGGTTTGCTCTGGGATAGACAACCTAAAACTAATGGCCACCTCTTCTTTCGTTGTTGCTATAACAACCTCTTGGAAATAAACCCGAGCTGCACCAGCTTCTCTTTCTCTCAAGGATATATCCTTTAATGCTTGTTCTATTGTATGAAAGTGATTCTTTATGGTTTCTACTTTGGAAAGTAGATCTCATTGAGCTACTTCTATCTTCTTTCGTATTTCCGTGGCTTGGGATTGGAATATTGTTATGTCTATGACCTGGTTTTCAATAGAAATTAATTTAGATTGCAACAGTTGTATTTTCTCCTCCCGTTAACTTACCTTCGTTTGGCTTATTTGTGCCAACTTATGCATCTACTCAAGATTGTATTTAAGTCTCTTAATTTCATGTTGATAAGTTACTATGGCTTTCTTGAAACCTTTATTTTCCTCATCCCTGGCATTCCCCTTTGTCGTTGCTACCCGAGCGTCCAATTTGTTGATCAAGAGGTTCTTTTGTTTCAACTGTGTCTTGAAAGTTCCAACTGAATATTGGTTGGCTATTGCATAAGCCCCCAATGTTCCTGCTACCTCATCGGTGAATTCTTCCTCTTCCAAGGCTTCTCCATCTGTTAGGATTTTGTATTTTTTAGCTACTACTCCCGCTCTTTGGTATGTTTCTTGCTTCACCACGACCTTCCTTTTCTTACTGAAGAAGAATTCACTAGGAGGCAACACTTCTATAGAGATAGGTGTCATTTCCTCCTTGAATATCCACTTTGTATCAGGGTTCCCCTATGTGAATTGTAAGGGAGTGACAAATGCAATGGGGCTGTTGATTTCCTTGGTAACTATCTCTGGGTTTCCTTCTTCTTGGTTGGGGATCTCTTCTTTCTGATTCGAGATCTCAGTTTCCTCTATCTTGTCCCGAGTCTCTTATTTGCTAGGGTTCACGCCCATTGAACTTTTATCTTCTGCTTCTTGTGCACTCAGAGGTTGTGAGTTTCTTCCCTGTAAAAATTTGGGGAGGCAACTTCTCCTGTGCTCTTGGAATTTATAAAAATCGACCATATCACAGGGCAACAACAACTTGAACCTGGATTAAGACTTCAGAGTAGGACCTCGCACCTCGGAATATTTCATCATGAGGTGAGTCTTCATGTTCATATCTCTTCATCCCACAGCTCGCCATGTGATTACTCACAACCTTATTAGGGTCGTGTTTCTTAAATTCAATGTCTACCAATTTCATTTCCTCCAAGGCTGTAGCCTCCGCTTTGGCATGGACGAAATCTAATAAAGAATATGTACCAATGTGAATGGGCAAGGGTGGCCATACCTATTTGATACTCCTTTGAGCTCCTTGCTTATCCCAATGAGCATAGTTTTTCTGGATTTCTCGCGACATGCTAGCTTGTATGGTAAGAATAGCGGCAGAGGATATGGGGTGATAGAGGTGCCAAAAACCCTAATATATGAAAACTCCACTTCTATATACCAATCTTCCACGTTGCTCAGGTTGGCCATTATTTTATCTAAAATCCTAGGAGGTAGATGACCGAAGATGGAGACATGCATTGGTATGATTACCCAGTTGAAAATATCGTAGATGAATTCTTTGGCTTTATCTTCCTAGAGTTTCGAGTGGTAAACATGAATAGTCTATGCATTAGTTGGAGTATATCTCTAGCTCATTAATGGGAAAAGTGTCATGAAGAAAATAGCATCCATGATGTAAGAATACATAAAGAATGAAGATACTTTCCCACTCGTCTTTTGTGCTCGATATTCTGTAATTCGATCGACTAGACTGTCGAACAACAATTTGTCCCAGTCAAAAGAAAATTCCTAAGCTACTGTATGAATAAGCGGTACCCATGGGAGAAAAAAGTAAGTGGTGTCATCCTTCCTATACAGTCTACATGCCATCATCGCTATATACATGAATTGTGGCACTAAAGATGAGATTGAATAAATTCCATGAGTATCGGCCCTGAATTTCATGGGGTGCGAAACATAGTCTTTGATCAGATCGGATAAGATTTTCCCAAACTGCTCGCATTCCTTCTTTTTGAAACCCTCTAAGAATTCGGCATTGTGAGTAAGGTTTGGTGTGGGAGACAATTTATGCATTTCCTGTAAATGTTCTGTTCTGAATGTCCCAATTTCCACCTTCTTCTCATTGAATATTGTCCTAGTCTGGATGTCTACATGGTCCAGCGCACCCATCTGATCATATCATAATAGGGAAAAATCCATGGCCTTGCTGCTATATTGTGCATGTCTGATTGAGCGATGATTTTGTATTTGGTGGACAAGTTGTCTTTTTCGTTATCGCTAGAATCATCTGGACTATTTATCAACTCAAATTGCAGAATGTTGGAGACACACGTCCATGTTTTGATAGTATTGATACTTCTAGGTGAGGTATCAGAAATAATATATAAACCTTGACCTGGACTCTCGGCAACTGCCTTGGATGATTTTCGCGGAGCCATGATATAGAACCTTGCAATTAGATCCCTTGTCACAGAAAATGAAAACACAGACAGAGGTTATCTTGGTGAACTGGCTCTGCACAAATTAGAAAGAAACCTAAGATAATGATTGAAACCTTTTCTCTTTGAGCACTTAATTCTGTTCGAGTCCTTGCTAAAAAAATGTTTAAATCATTTAATAGAAATATTTAGAAATAAAATGGGATCTTACTATCAATCACCTCACTAAATTTCTAATAAATGCCATAAATGTTTGATAATTCGTGATTCGGGAGGATCGCGACAACGTTTAATTCTTGGTCTATAGGCTATACAGGTTGAAGGTTGTTTAAGGTGTTAATTAATCCAGTTCAACATTTTAATTAAGTTTGTTTAGTCCTTAATCCCCTTTTCGACGTTCGCAGTATCATATGATTTTACTCCTGGTCTTTGAACCACGAACCCTGAATTTGCGATAGTGCGATTTGGTTGATTAACTATGATTTGACTTAATATTTTAATTAACCATGATTGATTAATGAATATCATGACTTCAGGGATCAGAGTTACAAACGTGTTGTTTTTGAGGTAACAACCGACGAGTCGCAAAATCACGATAAAAATTAACTATGGCTTAAATATCACTATTCTTGTTATTAACCAGATTGTCTTAAAACAATTTCACAACTTCGCATGTCGGAGGTTCGAAGGGAGTTCGACGTGTAACTCCCGAAATGCAAGAGAACGAGGTAATAAAAGGTGATAATCCCTGTTTAGTGGTTCAATAATGGTGATTAAAACTAAACTAACTATCGCAATTTCACGTGTCAGGATACTGGGGCTTTGGTAGATATAATTGTGATATACACAAAATCCCGAAATCTGATTTTTTAGGCTGAAGTGTATCATTTCACTACTTAGAAAATAGGTGGCTCCAACCTTTGATAACTATAGTATTCGAAAAATACAAGTGTTCCAACATAGTATCCAACTAGGGATCTCTTCTCCTTGCAGTATGAGAAGAAAAGTAGACCAAGCACCTTTATTGGGTAAATGGAGTCATTAGTTTGTTTTTGCGAAACTTGTCCAAAAAGAGGATACAAAGGGAGAAAGGGGGTTTCATCCTTACTTTTGAAATATTTCGAACTTAATCACTCTCTTATCTCAATATTAGTCCTCATGCTTCTCTAATACTGAATTCAGGTCTTCTCAAGATGATCAAAACAACCTTGGGGGTTTGAACAGGTTCTGTTGATTTTGCTTGCATCAAGGTGAAGTAACTTCAATGTTTTTAATCAGGGAGTCCTGCATGCACCTAGGATGTAGATCATGTTTCAAAGAAAACTAATTACCATAGTATGGTACAATTCATGTGTAACAACCTTACAGATATTTTAGACATTGCTTCACTGCCAACGAGCTTGTTTAGTACCCCTGTGAAGTTGCCTAATTCCCTTTATTGAATTTCCTTTCACCACTTCAAGCTGTAACTTTGCATTTAAATGCTGAGATGCGGGCAATCATTTTATGAATTTACTTTCATCATCTCTTTTTGGACTAGATGGGGGAAATCAATTTTTTTGAATTTCCTTTCACCATCTGTCTTATATTTTCCTTTTCCGCGAAGTGGGGGCAATCAATTAGTAGAAAGTATACCAGGGGTAATATCTGTGTATAATTTTTCAATCGAGGTCTGTTAACTCACTTTGATTACACTGGATCAGTTTTCCTTTGACCTTCTAAACATCTTAGTTGGCAGGAAATCTTTATGGGAGAGTTTATTTCCACGGGCCTTCTTTTGAGAAAGACTAATCGTCAGGACCTATTGAAAAAACCAAGGGAGTTAGGATTATCCTAAGCATATCTTAGTTCAGTGAGCTGAGGGCTTGCAAGAACTTGCCTCCTTTTTTGTTTGCATTCGGAAAAATCATTTGTCGGCTTTCAGAGCTAAAGTGAAACCTCTTTTCCCTCTATTAAAAACATGGGAAGATATCAGGATTCAAGGGGAAAGAATCAAAGATTCAGGACAGAGAGGCAAAGAAGGTTTCGGATTTCATAAGAACAGGCGTTATAATGCAATCCTGAATCCTGGAACTTTTTTCTTATTTAGGACACTTCACTTCTTCTATTTTATTTTGATTATTTTTATCTTATCCAGGGGAACTTTTTAGAATCTGTAGTAAAAAAAAAAATAGTCTTTTGATAATCCATCGAATGAGATTGTTCATACTCATGAGACCAGTATTGCACCTAGGTGACCTTCATTTTCAATCTAAATATTTAGGGAATTCGTACCTTTGCCTTACCATTTTGTTCTCATCTTAGTAAATTATATTTTATCACCTGTTTCGGGCAAATCGGTTTCCCAATACATGATCGTCTATTTTCCTCTATATGATGTTTGGGCTGTAACCGGAATCCTGTAAGAAAGCAACACAAAGAGCATTAGGATTTTAAAATTTATGGAATTCAATGTGTTGAAAATTTCATATCACTAACCTGTTTTATTTGCGATGAAAAAGAAAATAAAACTTATCGAAAAGCTATAAAAACATAAACACAAACCGATTCATGTACAGTGGAATTTTGGAAACAATTTATTGCATATAGTGCTTCAGATAACGCCTATTGATAGGGGTGTTAAGGGTTTTATTGTCCAAATTTTCTAACAGAAACGAGTTCTTCCCTTCAGAAGCTGTGACTTTGAATGTGCCATACCAGATATGGTCAAATTTTCCATGTTTTACCGAGTCTTCCCTTCTAGAATCCCATTTCAAAACTAAATCACCAAGGAGGAATTCCCTGTCTTTATCCTTATGATTGAACAATTCTTTCATATTGTCTTGATACTTCTGAAGTCTTTCATCTACCTCCATTTTTTTTTGTTGAACTTTGATCAACTGATTTATTCTTCTTGTGATGTGATTCAGTTCTTCTTTTTCATCCTGCCAAAGTTTCATCACAGGTAGGACCAGATTTATGGGTAGCACTACGTCGGTCCCATATACCATTTTAAAAGGAGAAGTAACAATCGATTTCTTGGTGCCTATCTGATTCTTCCACAAGGCGTACTTCAAATGCACATGCCAAGATTTTTTGTTTTCATTCAACACTTTCTTAATTATGGTAATTAAGATTTTATTCGATGATTTGGTGAGCCCATTGCCTTGGGAGTAGTATGTTGTAGAATGGCCCAGTATAATATTGTATTTTTGGCAAAATTTGACCATCGCCATAGATTTGAATGCCTAGGAATTGTCAGTAACTATTTTTCTAGGACAACCGAATCTAGATAGTATGTTTTCTTCCAGAAAATCTATCACCACTGAATATGTCTCTCTTCTAGTTGGAATAGATTCCACCCATTTGGTGAAACAATCGGTAGTGGTTAGGATCCATCTATGTTGAGCGCTGGAATGTGGGTTAATCTTGCCTATAAAATCCAACCACCATTGTTGAAACGAGGCTTCCGTTTTAACCAAGACCAAAGGTAATGTTGGGAGTTTTTTCTTTCCTGCGAACAATTGGCAAGAGTTACAGGCTCTAACTTTAGTATTGACATCTGAAAATAGTTTAGGCCAGTAATATCCCACCCTCATGATTTTATAAGATATTTCTCTCCATGTTTGATGTCCTCTGCATACCCCTTCGTGAAATTCGTTTATGATTTTTTTGGTTTCTGACGCGACAAAACAAACTAGTAGAAACCCTAGAGGCCATTTCCAATACAATTGGCTTTCGTATATACAGTAATTTACTGCATGCAATTTCAATTTCTTGGCTTTATATGGAGATAAATCACTTGGGCAATTCAGGGTCAGAAGGTATGATACTATGTCTTTATACCAACCTGATGAGGCGAATTTCTCTTCGATTATGATTGCATCTATTTTCTCATCAATTTCATATATGTCCACACATCCTTCATATCCTTGCAGGTTATTTATTCTGAGTGCTCTGAAAATTGATTCAGCTAAGAGCTTAGACAAACCTTTTCCTTTTACGAGTTTCATCGTTTTGACCTCTAGATCAAATTCTTGAATTTTAGCAAGCCACCGACCCCTCTTCCCGTCATTGTCAGGCTACACCAATATGTCTTTTACAGAGTTGGTGGGCACATATGCAATTACCTTGGAGTGTAACACGTAGGTTCTGAAGGCCCTTAGTGCCTTTACCATAGTGTATGCTTGTTTTTCCATTATGTCATATCTCAATTTAACATCTCTAAGGATTTTACTGAAGAATTCTATTGGTTGCTCGAAACCCTCTTTGTTCTTTTGGAGGAGTACTACCGCAATTGTGTGTTCGAAGGAAAATGAGAAAATCAGAAACTCTTTTAGGTAATCAGGGATGGCCAACACAGGTACTTCGCCTATAACTTTCTTGATATGTGCAAACAACACTTTGTCTTCTGCTGTCCATTTAACTTCATTGTTCTTTTTCAACATATTTGTGATCAATTTCACGATTTCAGCAAAATTTGGGATAAATCTCCTCAAAAACTTTATTTTTCCTAAAAATGATTGGATTTCCTTTACATTTCTAAGAATATTTATGGTGTTTATAGCTTCAACCCTTTTAGGATCAATTTTAATTCTGTCTCGAGACACAATATGGCCCAGGAGTTTACCTTCTTGCATCGCAAAGTGAGATTTCTTGGGGTTTAAGGACAAACCAAATTTTTTGGCATTTCTCGAATGTTTGCTTGAGATGTATCAGATGATCTTCATCAGATTTAGAAAAAAAAGTTAGAATATCAAGGTAAATGACCATGAATTTATCTCTCTCTCTGACGAAAGAGATATCCATAGAACACTGGAAGGTAGCATTTGTATTCATTAAACCAAAAGGCATTTTGTCATACATAAATGTGCCCCAAGGGGTAGTGAAGGTTGTTTTCTCTTTATCGTGCTCACTAAAAGCGACCTGATTATAACCAGAAAACCCATCGATCATTGACATTATATTTTCCCCAACCACCTTCTCCAAAACGTGATCCATTTTGGGAAGAAAATAATTGTCTTTGAGGGAGGATTTATTTAGATTTCTAAAATGTACACACAGTTTGATCTCTCCACTCTTCTTCCTAACTGGGACTAGGTTAGCTACCCAGTCCGAGTATCTTAGTGGCACAATTATTTTTGCGTCCAAATTTTTTTAAACTTCCTTTTTGACCATGAGAAATAAAATGGGATTGATTTTCCTGAGTTTCTATCTGAAAGGTTTAACATCGGGCTTCAAAGGTATTTTGTGTTCGATCACAGTGGTGTCATAAGTTCTAAGCTCATCGTAAGACCAAGCAAACACGTCTTTATACTGCTAGAGTAAATCTGCATACTTACCTTTCATCTCAGGGGGAAGATATTTTGATATATTTACTATTCTAGGCTCCTCTTTGGTCCCTATATTGCAATCTTCAACTTCTTCTAGTTGAGGTTGTAAAGTAGATTTTAGGGGCATGTCATTTTGGTCAAACAATCTTTCTAGAGGAATTAGTCCTTTCAGAATCTGGTTGTTTTTTAATACTAACATGTGATGATTCATGATCTTTTCTTGGAAATCGTGAGGATCCTCCCCTTCTTGCATAATCCAAGTATGGTCGTTTTGGTTTTCTTGGTCAATGTGAGTTTCAATGAAATCGTCCACCATTTCAAGGAATTTTCTGATCTGTTCGTCATCTTCGAAGACCTTCCAGTGTTGTATATTATTTGGTATGGAGGGTTTGTGCCTCACCTCTATATGACACTTTAGTTTGAAAGTTGTAGGAGGTGCGAAATTTGATGCTGCTTTGGCTAATGAAACGACTTTTAGTTTTTTTGCACGTGGAATGTAATGAACATTTACCGATGAGAAATTTTTTTCCATTAGATCCCAGGCGCAATTTCTGTAAGATATTAATCTCGGATGTTTGGCCTGGTACTGTCGATTTATCTACTTCACAATAAAATCCACATCTCCATAGACTTCCAAGTTCTTTATGTTCATCTTCCTAGCAGCTTCTAGTCCCAAGACTAGGGCTTCATACTCACATACATTATTTGTGTAGTCTATGTCCCACTGTAGTCTGTAAGAAAAAGGGATAACAAATTCATTTTTAGGTGATACAAAAAGTACTCTTGCACCTTCTCCTTCACACGACGAAGCGCCATCAAAAAACATTTCCGAAATCCCAGTGTTATACACATTTTCATCTATCTTTTTTTATTTATTTTCCTCTATAAAATTTTCTTCTATACAATTATTTACACCACCATCAAAAGATAAAATACAATTTCCCAGGTCTTGATCGATGACATAAATAGGATAATTATTAGGATTATGTGGATCACTTATTGTATATGCTAACCGTGTCTCTCTATATAACCGATTGAATTGTCCGCAAAAAACAAGAATCGTGCCCTAGGTCATGTCTAGTTGAAGAGATCCCCCAAGCTTGGATCCCCAAGACCTAGATAAGAGAAAACCATACTTCAGAGGTATATCAACGATAACTACATCCATTAGAACATTTTTTACCAGAACCTATGTAAGAATTACCACTATATATTTGATCATGCCCATACACTTAACTCTCCTTGAATCGAAGGAATACAGGTCTATGTATGGCCTAGTGATTTCGAGGCCTAGTCTGTCCATAATAGACTTGGGCATCACGTTATGAGAGGCTCTGGAATCCAGTATGTAGTTGTGCAATAGATGATCGTGCATGTTTAGTGTAATGTAGAAAGGAGCGACGGTATCCCTGGCACCTTCAAAATGTGGACTGAAAGTTATATTAGGCTTTTCATCTTCCAAATTTATCACGTCAGATTGACTCTCTAAATCTGAAAAATTGATCATCTTGGTTATTTTCTTTCAGTATACATGATTCTTTGCCAATTCAACTAGGGGTATTGGTATATTGATCTTATTTATCTCATTTTCTAGGATGAAACCTCCCACAAGTTTATCTGTTTCTTTGGTTGAAGATTCCATCTCCTTCCTTTCCAACTTATTTGTTTGCATTTCTTTATTTTCAGTTAGTTTTGTTTGCAAAGTCTGCGTTCTGACTATCTTATCTTTCCCATATTGGATCTCATCCTCCTTTATTTTGGTATTCTATGAGTCTACTCCTTTTATTTTGGCATTCTGCGTCTCATTGTCTTTCGGAGCGGGCTCATATGTTTTGCCTCTTGGAAGAACTTTTTTTGGTTGAGTAGTTGACACAGATTTATTTTTAGGCCTCAGATTGTACTTGTGTTGGGTCTCGACCATTATAGTATCAGCCATCCCTTGATAGGTAGAATCACCTACATTATTTATGTTGTTATCTTTATTTGATAGTTGTTCTATGTATAGAGACCTATCATAATCTTCCTTGGTTAGATGAGGTTGTACACAATCGTCGCCCAAATTGTTAACATCTTCTCCTAGATCCTCAAACTCTTGCAAGTCATTTCCTCCTATAAAATTTTCGTTTTTTAAAGGAGTTTGAAGTTTTTGGTCTTCATTTTTAATCTGTCTTTGTTGAATTTGAGGATTGGGGTTTCTTCTGAAATATCTCTTAATGAATTGATCTTCTTTGGATTGATCTAGCTCCATCCTCGAATTTTATTTGATATCTCTTTTATTATCCTATCCATATCATCCATTTTATCATCTGAGGACCTCCCTGATCCTGAAGGTCCCGCTTGTTCTTTAAAAATTTTGGTCTCTCTATTTCCCATTTCTTTTTTTTTTTTTAGTTTACCAGAAGCCATCATGTTTGATTCAATCTCCATGGCATCATATTTCATTCGATTTAGGTCCGACCCTCTCCTTTCTCTCAATAAAAGTGCAAAATCAGGTTCAAAGGCTCCCGCAAAGGTTACCTTGGTTGTAGGTTGGGACAGTTTAACTTTGACTAGGATCTTATTATATAATTTGTTAAATATTTGAATGAATTCCATAACAAATTTTGAACTTTTTTTCTTCAAATATCCAAACTCAATCAGATAGTATAAATGTTCCTTCCTTTCACCCCATTGTCTAAGAAATGAATCTTCTAGAGCATCACAGGATAAAATCGAACCTGCGGGCAAACTTCGAAGCCAGGTTCTCACCTAACCTTTGAAAGTTTGGACAAACAAACGTGAATACACATCTTCATGTTCGAGACCTAAGATATCTGCGAATTGATCAAAGAAGTTTATATGTTCGACCGTGGTTATGTCTCCTTCCCCTGTAAACATAGGTAGTTTTTTCATGTATTTTTCAGGCAGGTCATGAAGGGGTACTGGGAGGATCGAAGGAGAGTATCTGGCAGCTACTTTAGCGAAAATCCTGGGGGGTGGGGGTGGCCATTGGCCGCCCACTCCTCCTCCTGTAGCAACCCCATCCCCTCCTCCTCCTCCTCCTCAAACCTCCATAGATACTCTAGGAGAGGAAACCAATACGTTGTACAAAGGGTTTTGGAAGATGTATAGCGAATATTTAGCTTCTTCGGGAGACAAGAAAGATGAAAAAGGTGGAAATAGGATATGAGGGCTTGGTTCCTCTGATTTGCAAGAGATGTAAATGGGGGAACTCGCAGGTGTGGAATCTGAGTATATGGTATACTCTTTGAGACTTAGTGAGGTCAGGAAATCTAACTGAAGAGTTGGAGGGATATCAATCGACGTGAGCTTTACACAAGGATTTTTACTTTCGTTTATGTAGGGGGTAGTCGTATGAGTTTCAGATTTAATTTCCGGGAAAGCTAAATTTGGGTTTAGGGTTTC
Source organism: Picea sitchensis (assembly GCA_010110895.2). Taxonomy (NCBI): domain Eukaryota; kingdom Viridiplantae; phylum Streptophyta; class Pinopsida; order Pinales; family Pinaceae; genus Picea; species Picea sitchensis. Next base: position 29,849 of record SNQJ01S0104613.1, read on the forward strand.
AGCCTCGACTACCTTTGTTTCTTCGGAAATGGTTTTGATGATAGCTTCTTGCAAAGTCACTTATTCGAGTGGAATCTTGGCCTTAGGTTGTGTGTGTCTAAGTTGGTAGACCGCAATAGTTGGATTAAGGGAACCTCTTGATTTTAGTATTTTTTCGGGATCGGGAACAGGCGTGGTCTGTTTACCATATGGATTTTTTCTGGTGTTCCTTCGACCGGATGCCAGCTTACTTAACGTGGAGTCACCAAGTGAATAATAAAAACTTTTCCTTTAGAAGGTGTTCACTCTTTGTTCACTATCAAAGAGTAGAAACTTGAAAATGTCATTCTCCCAGGGAAAATGATTTCGTATCTCCATCCCCGGCAACAACCCCAAAAAGATGTTGTTATAGAGTCTGTACTTAAGGCTATAAAGTACTGATTCTAGGCATCCAAAAAGAGGGTGAAAGATATAAAGGAAGAAAACAACTGGGAAAAGAAGCTAAGGGTAATTTCTAAGTTGTCTGGGTCTAGCTTCCAATTGTTCCTGAATGTTTATGTCTCGTTCAATGGTTGCCCATGAATGTTCGAGTTTGGCTCGGGTGGTATAAGTTTTCAGAATGGTATCGAAAAGGTTTAAAGCGAGGCTGGTTTGATATGAGAGACCGGGTTCTATGTTCGATTGTCTTGCCATAGGTATAGTCATAAAGGAACATAGTTTTTTATAAAGTGTTGGTTGTTGTTTCACCTTTATATTATACGAGAAAGAATCCCAAAATCAAATTAATAGTATAACGAAATTAAAGGTCGTTTTCCATAACTGAGTTAAATTTTAAAACCATGCATGAAGAGAGAGAAAACATAGAGTTGTTGAACAATGTGAGGCATCAATTACAAAAGAATCTCACCTTGTGACAGAAGAAGAAAATAAGTAGGAAAAACTTTAATGAAGCATATCATATAGAAATCTAAACAATTCACAGGTCTTGTACCTGCTGATAGTCGATACAGGGGAAAATATGTAAACGATTAGATGACTGAAATAAATTATCACCACAATAGAGGTTGTATTTTTTATAACCCTATAATTCATAGGATCATCTGTTGACTGGAAATTTTTCACTCTGGGTGTATAGGCTTGCAAATAATATTTCATCTCTGCAAATTATTTTCAAGGAAAAGAAAATAAAATTCATGGTTGTTGACGCTGAGTAGTTTTTTCCTAACCCCATGGAGACAAAATCAAGGGAAGCAGCGCACAAAACCCACAAAAAGCACTAAATCCTAAGTTTTTTCTACATTCGCGCCTATAAAGAACGTGCTTAGATCGACGGTCGATCTAGTGGCGCATAGATCAACGACTGACAGTGGATTCCAGACCCCCTCGAGTGTTATTCTTTTAAC
>SNQJ01S0104613.1:39253-61500 GCA_010110895.2 Picea sitchensis
ATTTCTACATGGCAGGAATCTATTAGTCTCGAATCCCATCACTTACCATTCATCATCTCCTGACATACCCCGTCACCTCATGACATCATCCTCCATTTTCCCGCCACCCATTCACGAATAAATGAACTTAGGATAAAAGGAAAAATCAAATAAGTTAGTTAGATTAATTAATAATGTTAGTATAATTAGTTAAATAACCTAGGCTAAATCTTGTTAAAAATTAATTAATTAAGTAATTGATTAATAAATAAATTAGGTTAATGTTTTATTAATTAATATTAAAAACAAAACAAAATAAAACATATAAAAATAAAACTAATAAACAAAACAAATATTAATTAAACAAAATATCTAACAATTAAAAAACATAATAAAATATATAACAAAAAAGTAATAAAACAAATTAAAATATAATACAAATTATAATAAGCGTACATAATAAAACACATATAATAAAACAAATATAAAAAACAAAATATAAAAATAAAACATATAAAATACAAAACAAAACAAAAAACAAACGTATAAAACAATAAAACAAAAACTAAAATGAAATAAAATTAAAAACTTAAAAACTACCCTAAGTCCGACCCACCCCGTACACTCACTTCCCAAGTCAAATAAATCAAACGGATGTAAAACTTTCCGGACTCCCCCTCTCCATCCAATGTTTAACGAGAGGGGGGGTCCAAAATGGTTGTTTTCCAATACCACCCGCCAGACAGGTGTCTCCCTCACATTCCAGTGGACCCCTCCCCAAAAAAAAACCGCTTACCACCTCAGGGGGGGTCCAAAATACCGCTTTCCCGAAAATAAAACTGTTTTTCCTATTTTCATCCATTTTTTCCTGTTCATCACGTCTTCTTCCGAGGTCGTTTCTGGGCAAACGAAAACGAAATTTTAAAAATAGAGAGAGGTTTTTCTCCGTAACAGCTTGAAGAACAAAAACCTCTCTCATTGTTTTCACAGGTTCCATCAGATGGGAGAATCAAAGCTTTCTTTCAGCCTCTTTTTTCGTATTTTTGGCTTTTCCGTTACAGTCCTGATTTTGCAGGAGCTATTACGGCCAGATGGAGGCGAATTTTGCGAAACCGAAGGAGGTTTTTGCCCATCACATGACCATATACAATAAAATCCTTTAGGGTTTGCCTAGTTGTCAATGTTAAAGAGAAACAAATGTTTGTTCAGGCCCCTTTTTTGCAGAAATTAGGCCCGTCTTTCATGGCGGACAGTTCCAGATTTTGGGGTATTTGTGGCTATTTTTGGCCGAGGCGGTTAAAACCGACTCACACAACTTGTTGGGGATACCTCTCCTATTTATAGATATGATTTTTAAAATAAAAGGGTTGATCAGTCAGGGACCATGATTTAAATTTTGTATCAGAGCTCACAGAGTCAACTGTATTTTTCATCAATTCAAATAATACAGTCGCAGCAGTTACAAGATTCTTGTGTCAAATTCATTGGTGAATTTTTTTCTCATTGTTATTTTGTTTTCCTCTATTATCATATATGTTTGTCTTCTCCATTGTTTCAAAGAGATTTAAGATCAGGATTTGTGTAAAAACACCTTGTTCCCAATTTAAAGCAATGTCAATGTTTTCCACTAAAAGTTAAAAGCGGAATTCTTTACTGCTATGTCTTTAATTTGACCTCTTAACAATTTCCCCCCTCTGCCATACCCCAATCTTATGAAGAATCCAGTGATTTTCCTACCTTTCCTTGTAAGGTTGTCTGTAGGATTTGTTTTTTTTTATTAAATCTCAGATTGTGACTCCATTACCCATGGTTCCTCTTCGCTTCACCTACCCAACTTAGAAACTTATCCTATTCTGCATAGATAGCATAATATTCTCTTCAAACAAAGTTATATCAGACAGAGAGATCCCTCTCTGAGTCTTGGAGGGATAGATCCAAGACTCGAAGTGGTTTTGATGTTGCCTCTGTGACTGCCATCACAGCCTTTGGAAAATTACAGAGTGCTAACAGTACTAAAGTGCATCTAAGCATTCATTAAAGACACATATGAGAAATGATGTGAAATGTGAAATAACAGAAGAAACACATAACCCAGTCTGGACGGAAAAAAGAGTCTTCAATCTGCCTTGTATTAATTCTGGCAAAAGAAATATTCTCTGGTACAATCGGCCAAAAGGAAAAGAGCCTTTGTTCTATCTTTAAAAAATATACTTATACAAGATTAAAATGCTTTGAATTCTAATCATTCTAAAAAATTCAATTACAAATGGAAAATGAAGCATTTCACTTCCTTGTCTCTTGTCTTCCTCAACGTGGGTGTGGCATTTTCTTGTCTTGTTCTCTGGCTCCAAAAATAGGATGGAATAGGCATATGTTACTACTTGCCTCCAGAAGTCTTCCCTTTCCCCTGCTTGATACAATTAAAACACCTTTCTATCAACTGGGCTATCAGCTTTGAAGGTTCGGCTTGGTTGTTTGCCTCGAAAGTGTAGAAATTCTTTGCTAACTGTGGCAATCTTTTTCCTACTTGTCGGTATTCCGTGATGATAGACCACAATTGCAAGCTTGTTTTTATCAACCATTTATCCACTTGGGCAATATCGACCTGACTTACCTGGGATAATTCAACTTTTCCTTTTTCCACATTTTCCTTGATATCCAGCAAATGTTTGGCTATGTCAATTTTTCCCAGTGTTCTAGCACTACCTTCCTTATCGAGATCTAATTTTTTTTTATTTATCAAGCCGAATGTTTCTTCACAAGCATCTCTCATCTCTTTGGTCCTTTTTCTACTCTCGGATATATTATGTTCCCACACCTTCAGTAAGATGTTACCTCTTTTTTCTCTGGGATAGACAACCTATAACTGATGGCCACCTCTTCTTTCGTTGTTGCTATAACAACCTCTTGGAAAGCAACCTAAGCTACCCTAGCTTCTCTTTCTCTCAAGGAGATATCCTTTAACTCTTTTTCTATCATATGAAAATGATTCTGTATGGTTTCTACTTTGGAAAGTAGATCTTGTTGAGATACTTCTACCTTCTTTCATATTTCCATGGCTTGGGATTGGAATACCATTATGTCTGTGACCTAGTTTTCAACAGAAATTAATTTAGATTGCAACAGTTTTATTTTCTCCTCTTGTTGACTTACTTGCATTTGGCTTATTAGTGCCAACTGATGCATCTTCTCAAGATTGGATTTAAGTCTCTTGATTTCCTATTGATCAGTTACTCTGGCTTTCTCAAAACCTTATTTTCCTCATCCCTGGCATTGACCTCTGTCGTTGCTACCCGAGCCTCCAATTTGTTGATCAGGGGGTTCTTTTGTTTCAACCGTGCCTTCAAAGTTCCAACTGAATATTGGTTGGTTGTTACATAAGCCCCCAATGTTCCTACTACCTCATTGGTGAATTATTCCTCTTCCAAGGCTTCTCCATCTGTTAGGATTTTGTATTTTTTAGCTACTCCGCCCACTCTTTGGTATGTTTATTTCTTCACCACGGCCTTCCTTTTATTACTGAAGAAGAATTCACAAGGAGAAAACTCTTCTACAAATACATGTGTCAGGTCCTCCTTGAATATCCACTCCGCATCGGGGTTCCCCTTTGTGAATTGTAAGGGAGTGACGGATGCAATGGGTCTGACGATTTCCTTGGTAACTATCTCTAGGTTTCCTTATTCTTGGTTGGGGATCTCTTCTTCTTGATTCAAGATCTCAGTTTCCTTTGTCTTGTCCTGAGTCTCTTGTTTGCTAGGGTTCGTTCCCATTGAACGTTTATCTTCTACTTGCTGTGTACCCAGAGGTTGTGAGTTTCTGCCCTGTAAAACTTTGGGGAGGCAACTTCTCTTGTGCTCTTGGAATTTATAAAACCCAACCACATCACTAGGTAACAGAGCTTGAACCCGACTTAAGACTTCAGAGTAGGACCTCGCACCTCAGAATATTTCATCATGAGGTGAGTCTTCGTGTTCATATCTCTTCAGCCCATAAATCACCATGTGATTACTCACAACCTTATTAGAGTCGTGCTTCTTAAAATCAGTGTCTACCAATTTCATTTCCTCCAAGGCCGTAGCCTCCGCTTTGGCATGGCCAAAATCTATTAAAGAATATGTACCAATGTGAATGGGGAAGGGTGGCCACACCTTCTTCGATACTCCTTTGAGATCCTTTCTTATCCCACTGAGCATAGTTTTCCTGGCGATCACATGACATACTAGCTTGTCTGGTAAGAAAAGAGGAAAAGCATATGGGGGGACAAATGTGCCAAAAACCCTAATATACAAAAAATCTAATAGTATATACCAATCTGCCATGCTTCTCAGGTTGGCTGTGACGTTATCTGAAATCATGGGAGGTGGATGGCTGAGTATGGAGACATGCATTGGTACCATTACCCAGTTGAAAATCTCGTAGATGAATTCTTTGGCTTTATCTTCCCAGAGTTTTGAGTGGTAGACATGAATAGGCTCTCCATTAGTTGGAGTCCAGCTCCAACTCATTAATGGGAAAGGTGTCATGAATCAAATAGCATCCATGATGTAAGCAGATAGAAATAATGAAGATGTTTTCTCACTCATCTTTTGTGCTCATTATTCTGTTATTTGACCGGCCAAATTTTCTGACAACAATTTGGCCCAATCGAAAGAAAATCCCTCAGCTATTGGATAAATAAGCAGTACCCATGGGAGAAAAAAGTGAGTCGTGTCCTTCCCATATACTCTACAATCCATCATCACTATATACATGAATTGTGGCACTAAAGATGAGATTGAATAAATTCCATGATTATCAGCCATGAATTTCATGGGGTGTGAAACCCAGTCTTTGATCAGATTGGATAAGATTTTCCCAAACTGCTCACATTCCTTCTTTCTGAAACCCTCTAAGAATTCAAAATTGTTTGTAAGGTTTGGTGTGGGAGACAATTTATACATTGCCCATAAATTCTTTGGTCTGAATGTCCCAATTTCCACCCTCTTCTCATTGAATATTGTCCTAGTCAGAATGTCTACATGGTCCAGCGCCCATCTGATCATATCATAATAGGGAAAAATTCATGGCCTTGTTGCTATCTTGTGCATCTCTGACTGATAAATTTTTTTGTATTTGGTGGACAAGTCGTCTTTCTCATTATTGCTGGAATCATCTGGACAATTTATCAGCTCGTATTGCAAAATGTTGGAGACATACGTCCATGTTTTGATAGTATTGATACTTATAGGTGAGGTATCAAAAATAATATCTGAACCTTGACTTGGACTCTTGGCAGCTTCCTTGGACACTTTTTGCGGAGCCATGATATAGAACCTTGCAATTAGATCCCCTGTCATAGAAAATGAAAACACAGACAGAGGTTATCTTGGTGAACTGGCTCTGCACAAATTAGAAAGAAAGCTAAGATAATGACTAAAACCTTTTCACTTTGAGAACTTTAGTCTGTGCGAGTCCTTGCTGACAAAACGTTTAAATAATTTAATAGAAAGATTTAGAAATAAAATGGGAACTTACTATCAATCACCTCACTAAATTTCTAATAAATGCCATAAATTTTTGATAATTCATGATTCGGGAGGATCGTGACAATGTTTAATTCTTGTTTTGTAGGATGTACGGGTTGAAGTTTGTTTAAGGTATTAATTAATCCAGTTTAACATTTTAATTAAGTGCATTTAGTCCTTAATCCCCTTTTCGACGTTCGCAGTTCAGATGATTTTACTCCTAGTCTTTGAACCAGGAACCCCGAATTTGCGATAGTGCGATTTGGTTGATTAAATGTGATTTGACTTAAGGTTTTAATTAACCACGATTAATTAATGAATATAGCGACTTCGGGGATTGGAGTTACAAACCTGTTGTTTTTGAGGTAACAACCGCCAAGTAGAGAAATTGCGATAAAGATTAACTATGGCTTAAATGTCATTATTCTTGTTATTAACCAGATTGACTTAAAATAATTTTGCAACTTCACATGTCCGAGGTTCGAAGGGCGTTCGACGTGTAATTCCCGAAACATGAGAGCATGAGGTAATAAAAGGTGATAATCCCTATTTAGTGGTTCAATACTGGTGATTAAAAATAAACCAACTATCGCCATTTCACATTTGGGGATATTGGGGCTTTGGTAGGTATAATCATGATATATAAAAAATCCTGAAATCTGACTTTTTAGGCTTAAGTGTATCATTTCACTACTTAGAAAATAGACAGCTCCAACCCTTTATAACTAGAGTATTCAAAAAATACAAGTGTTCCAATAGATCCAACTACTACTTCTTACATCACTTAGCTATCTATTTATACATTACAAAAGGGTCTTAAACATGGGTAAACCCATGGGCCGACATCCCATACCTGTTACATAAACCGTAAACCCAAAAATATCGTAAAGGGGTGAGAGATCCCATGATATCCACTTCACCTGGGCACTCCGTCTTTGACCAACCTATCGAAGTCCCAAAAATGGTCAAACACAACCAAGGTTCTCCAAAATTTGGTCAAGGGCCAATAGACCCCCAACACTCACCTGTGACTCGTCCCGAGTCACTCTGATCTGGGAAATTCTATTTCGAAGGCCTCGATCTTAGCTCGAGTTGCCTCGACTTGCTACTTTTCCAAAGCCTCCTATTTGGAGAACTCTTGAATGACTGTCTTGGTGACATCCCCTTCTAAGCGTTATTCCACTGTGGTGAAACCTTGTTGTAGTTGTGCACCTTGTCCCTCGATATATTCAAAAATTGTGCAGGCTTTGTCCCGCACCGACTGGAGTCTCTAGGTCACTTCCATGACTCTACCCTGGATGGCATTGACCTGTTGTTGAACTGTGCGTACCTCCTGTGACATTTTCATATTCTCAATGGCCGAAAGATGCTTCAGTTGTGCTTGCACTGTCGATGCTTGTTTCTTTGCCTCCTAGAGATGTGCCTCCAATATTCTTAGCTCCGGGTCATCTGGAAGGAGCTCATAGGTCTGTGCACTTCGATCACTGAGTTGTTTACATTCTGAGGCCAATTCCCTGATTCTTTCTACTATGCCCCTGGCAGTTTCTTCTCTCTAATCTTGCACTTCCTGAGGAGTGCTCGACACTGCTTGTAGTTCCAGTTCTTTTACTCTTGCTTGAAGCTGCTGAAGGGATTCAACGAGATTCCCCACTTGGTTCTCCACTATCTCTTCTTTCGTATGTGCCAGGACCAACATACAGAAAATTTCTCTAGTGACTGCTTCTTTAACTCCCATCTGCTCCACGAGTAGTTGTTATTTTTATTTTTGGATCTACTCTCTGTCCTCTGCAAACTTTGCCCCAAGGTCATCTTGATCTTGTTGTGCAACCCAATGTTTCTCTAGGGATTCGTCCTTTGCTTGCTTCAAGGCCTCTGTGGCCTATTCTTTTTCTTCTTGTACACGATGAAGGCAGGCCTCTGTCGCATATGCTAATATGCGTAGTTGGGAAGGCTCGTCTCCCACTTCTATACCTTATGATGATGACGATGGCATTGTAGACACTGCACGACTCATGTAGAGGGCTTGTTGTACCCCTTTCATCTCTACCTCGATCCTGTCATACATTGTTTCCTATTTTTCTTCGTTCCATTGCAAAATATCCTTCGAAGTGTGTGCTACAATTGCGATGATGAGTTCAATATCATCCACTGTGACCAAAGTCTGTAACTGGGGATTATTGGCTTGTGACTTCTTCCATGATGAAGTTTTATTTGGAGAAACATTTCTTTTCTTGGATGTATCAACCTCTGTAAGGGGATCCTTAGGCGGTGTCACTTCACCATATTCCTGTTTGTCTTCTTCCTTGTTCTTTTCTTGGTTCACTTCGTCACCTCCTCCTCCTCCAGGTGAATCAAGTGCATTTTCCTCTGATGTGTTGTTCATTTCCTACACTTCTTCCTTCTTATTCTTCTTCTTGCTGCTTGGTCCATCATACTCTTCTCGAGTGACCACAGGACTTCTGATGAGATCGGGGTCAGAGAGTTTGGTCTGTTCGATTGGTACAAGGAATTCTATAGGCCATTCCTTGGTTATTTCCTCCATATCTTCCTCAGTGAGTTTGTAATAGGACTGGAGCTCTTCCTTGTGTTTGTCTTCATGCGCAATGATGTAAATGAAGTGTTTCTTTGCGTGAAACTTTGCAAGTGGCCTTTACCTATGGAGTGTATTCAACGTCATGCGAGGGAAGGATTCAATGGACCTCTTTAGCTGTAAGTAATAGGTGTGGAACACCGCATTGGACTGGCATTTATTTTCCATGTTGCTCGAATACTAGAGGGTAGTGAACCTTGCGGCCAGTGGTTCAGATGGCTCAACTTCAAGGAAGGTCTCTCCCTCTAGCATCTCCCAAGCGACAAAGGAAATGAGAATCAACAACCAACTGAAGTGAAACTCATAGCCCTAGTCCTGTGCTTCACGAAATGTTTTCTCCAACAGGTTGATGAGGTAGCTTGCCCAGTTCATCTGCATTCATTCAATGAATTTTCCTTTGAGGTCGACTAAAAACCCCATGAATTGCGTTGGTCTATTCTTCTTGAAAAGATGACCAATGATCAATTGGAAATCTAGGTGCACTACACCATCTTGGATGGAGGCTACCTTGTAGCCCCGCTTTCCCTTCTCCATATTGTCATAGGTGTCCTTTATTCCCTGTGCTAGGGCCCAATATACAAGCTTCCCTAGGTAGAATTTCTGAGGTTCTGGTCCCTGCATACTCAATATAGTGATCACGTGGATCAACGCTGGATCCACAGTCATGTTCCTATATAACCATAGATAACCTCCATCAAAGCATGACAGGAGGAGTTTAACGCACGCGTTAACCTCCTGATGTCTACCGAAGTGGGGTATCTTCATGACATTGAGGATAGTGGACCTCGTGATTTCCTTAGTCCATGGATGGGGGACTATATTCAACTTCTTCCCCATTGTATTTGTCAAGTACTTATGCGGTGCGAGAAGCACATCATTCTTCTTATCTCCAGGGTTAAATTCATTGATCTTAAGATGAGGGATTAGTCCTAGTTGTATTCCTATTGCGTGTATCCCCTTCGGGAGATACGAAATGATGAGGGTGTACTCGAAGTCTCTCAAAACATTGTCATGACTAACCGCACTAGCCAGGGGAAAGATGTAGTCGGGAAATACCGACGAGATGAGATTCACGTTTTCCAAGTCGTCACGATGCTTGCTTCTTTTCTCTGTCATGGTTTGGGAGGGCCTAGATCGATGTGCAGTCAATTGGGATGCTTACAATTCTCTCGTCAATGTAGCCTGTTCTCCTGTGGACATGAACTTCTCATCCATAATATATATGAGGATCTTCTCCACAGAATTCTCTACTGCACTGCATTCGCCTGACATACACGCTCGAGATCAAATATCTCAGGTAGACAGACAAACACTTAAGGTAAGAACAATGGGTGGTGAGGTCTCACTAAGCACTATGTGATAGCAATTAGTTCTTTGTGGGCTCGGACAATCACAATTTGAAAAAGTGTCCCCAGTGATACATTCGACATATTAAATAGATATTTTCATACGGATTCCTCTAATGGTCAGGAATGCCTCAATCCATCCATTATGGCATGGTCTCAACGCTCCAATGGCGATCTTTCCGGAAATAACTGTGTTTCTAGTCATTTTGGAGCATTGTTATAATGGTCGGGATGCCTCCAACGGTCATATTTCTTCATCGTGGAGAAGTTCCAGTCTGCGTTGTTCTACTATTCTGGCGAGGTTCAAGTTCTTCAAGCCTTCTTTCTGCAAGGTCTTCTCTAGAACCTCGTGTAATTTTTCTAGCTTTTCTTTCTTCTTCCTGAGCTTTCTAGCCTTCTTTCATGTGATCTAAGTTACTGGGTTCCTCTTTCCATTTTTATTCTTATCTTCTCTTATCATAGTAACTTTTCATTGCTCAGGGTCTTTCAAAGGGCTTGACTAGAATACCTCTTCTCTTATTACTTCAGGGGTAGGTTCTCTTCTCTCCTACATGGATATGTTTTTCAAGACTTCTTATGTTTTCTCAACTTCGACAACTAAGTCTCTGGCCCTCAGTTGATTTAACTTGTTCTCTTGTTCTTCTATTAAGCACACTATTCTCCTAGCCATGAAATATCTTAATTCTTTTTTTTTCTGTTCTAGAGCTTCCTCTTCTTCTGTCCTTCGGATCTAATCTTTCTCAATCCAAGTCCTTCCTAGAAAAAGTGCAAAAGGGGTGTTATTCTCAACAAACTTAATGACCTCAAATTCTTCTTTTGTCGATGCTCCATGAGAAACCATAGGTACATGGGTAAGTCTTCCATATAGGGTTATCATCTTTCCTTTAAATAATCCTATTCCTCCCAATGAAGGAACCATAACAATCTTTCCCAAAATTTCCCAAGTACTTTTTGTCATAATGTTAACCTTTGTTTCTGCATCCAATACACAATCTATGTCAAAGTCTCCTATTCTTGTTTCTATGCACTCCTTCTCTTTTAATATCTCTGATAAACTAATGTCTCTGTGATCATTCGGGGTTTTTTTCATCTACAATAATATAGTCTTTGATTATTTCTGGTGTTCTAGTATATCCCTAGTCTCTTGACCTCCCTTATGGTTTTCTTGTCTTATATTCATCTTTTCAACTTTATCAATCATTCTAGAGTAGTCCAAAACTTCATGACCAATGGATTTACAACAAAGAGAAATAGGGCCTCTACTAGCACATTCCTTAGCAAGATGTCCCGGTCTTCTAAAACTATAGCAAAGAGTCAATCCTCATTTTCTCTTAAACGATCCCCAACCTTTGATGTACTGCACATCAAGATCACAGTGATTAACCTGCAAAAAATCCTTTCTAGGATCCTGCATCCAATTGTTAGTCCAAAAATTCTTTCTATGCACAGGAATAACATATCTTTAATTATTTCTATCAGATCTATTCGTATTAAATCTTCTTTCTTCTAGTTTTGCCCTAGTTTTCAAACTAGGATAAGATCTATCAAGCATATCTAGATCCATTCTTTCGAAAAACAAATTCCCACTTATCTTACCTTTATCATAGCACAAAGCTTTAAGATATTACATTTGTTCTTCAGATCCAATCCCCTTCTTAGCACAAAGCTTCGCAAGTCAAGTAGACTACTACGCACCACAACAACAAATCTACGCACAAAGATTTCTCTTTTCTTCAGTTCCCAACAATCAAAGTTTCAGATCCCAGCAATAGAACCATTTGTTGGCACAGGGGAAGACCCAAGGTTCAACACTTTGACAGTGCACCAAAAAAACCCTAACTACCAACCCTTTCAACAACACTTGCGAAGTAGATGAAGTCTCAGCCGAGGTAGAGGCAAGGATGGTTGCAGGACTCAAGTGTCTACAACCTAGCTGGGACATAGATCTGTGATCATAATACTTTACAGAGCACTTAGCCAATAACAGTCATTAGTCTTTAACACTTTTATTCACATCGCAAGTTAAAATGCTAGTTACAGAACAATGCGGTATTAACCCAGATCTAACACATCTAAGAATTCATCACATAGAATCAAAGCAGATCTAGCATTCATTCACATTATACAACACTAAACATTCATAAATATATCTATCATAACAATTCACTAAGCAAATACATGAACAATATGAACAATCATGGTACAAATCACATCAACAGAGGATATACGTGGTTCACCCCAGTGTGGGGATACATCCACCAACTCTTCTTCTTCTTTATTAGCTTCTTCCAATATTCTTACATGCACATAGCCACAATCCAACTCTGCATAGGACAGGATATCTGCGTGCACTTTGCGAGATCCTCCTTCCCCGAATAGGTCAAGCACAAATCCTTCTTACAATATATTTCACTTACAAAATGCTTTCACCAAGCTCTGCAAGCCTTAACACAGTCTTGGCATAAAGCCAACCAGTCATGCACTAAGCCAATTTGATCACATAGATCCAACTACTAATTCTTACATCACTTAGCTATCTAGTTATACATTACAAAAGGGGCCTAAAAATGGGTAAACCCATGGGACAACATGCCATAAACATTACATAAACCCTAAACCCAAAAATCCCTTAAAAGGGGGCAACATCCCGTGATCTCTGCTTCGCCTGGGAGCTCTATCTTCGACCAGCCTGTAGAAGTCCCAAAAATGATCAAACATGACCAATGTTCTCAAAAACTTGGTCAAAGGCCAATACTTACAACCATGACCAAGTCGTTCCAAATTTTTGGCAATGAGCACAAGATTAGAAGAGCATTGACCTCATCATCAAAGTCCACTTTTACAAAACTTAGTTGATTAGAAGCTGTATTAAATTCATTTAAATGATCTGCAACAGACCCACCTTTTGAGATCTTCATATTAAATAATCACTTCATTAGAAATACCTTATTAGACGTCGAGGGTTTTTCATACAGTTTAGTCAATGCATCCACTAGCTCCTTCATTGTATTTTATTTTGAAATATTGAAAGCCATCAACATTGTCAGGATCAGGTGTATCATTCCTAGTGCCTTTCTATCAAGAACCTCCTATTCTTTGTCCTTCATGGTTGTCGACGTCTCTTCTATTCCACCCAATGGTAGGAATAGATCCTTATGATATAATTTATATTCCATTTGCATATTCCATAACTGGTAGTTTTGTTCGTTAAATTTCTCGACCCTAAAACTTCCATCTTTCGCCATTTCTCCCATTCGAACCAGGAACCCTCTTTTCCTACGAGTTACCTTTTTCTTCGATACTAGTTGTTAGAAAAATAGGATCGCGGAGAAATAAAATAAAATAAATGTAGAAATAAAACAAAGAATATACATAATACAATAGAGACATAGATATACGTGGTTCACCCAATGTGGGCTACGTCCACCAGGGAAATTGTCAGGTCCTTGCTTTATTATTATCCAACAAATGAAGGGATACAACCTACAACACACTCACTGTAACTTCCTCTTCTTTCTCTCACAGTATCCTCACTCAGAATACAATATTCACAATAATCCATAGCCACAATACATTTCCCTCATAAAAGAGGGTTTCCTTCTAGGGGAAGAAAATACTAACATAACTTCTATCATCAGATCTGCAACCTTATAATGAATGGTCCATATTTACAATGAAATTACAATATACATTTACAAGGAAATTTTTCCTTCTGAGGCTTCACCCTCAAACCCCCGCTTGCCCCTGGACCCCAAAGAGGGGGTAACCCTCCTCTACACTCCCCCATGTGGAGGAGTGTACATTCTTCCGGGGTTTAAAGTATTCATGGGGTATAAACACAAATGAAAACAAAGGCCTCTAAATTAGGAAGATAATCAAGCTCCACAACCAACCCTTCTTAGGTGCAGTCCAGTATTGGAGGAGATTCATTTCAAACTTCTCCTTTATAGCAGCTCCTTTACATGCCTTAACCAGTGTGAAGAGAACTTTTCAGTGGGGAGGAAAGCAACATGAATATTTCAACACTTTGAAGGAAAAGATTAGTACCACACCAATATTAACATTGTTGAATCTTCAACATCCCTTAGAGATCGAGACAGATTCCAGCGGATATGCCATGAGTTCAGTATTGATGCAATATTGTAAGTCTATCTTTTACCACTCTAAAACATTTAACCAATATGTTGTTAACTATCCTACATATGATAAATAGTTGTATGCATTAGTTCAAAGTGTAAAGAAATGGAGGAACTACTTGTTAGGGAAGGAAACAATCATACATATAGATCAACAACCCTTATAGTATCTCCAAGTACAAACCAAATTGCAACAATCTCGACATTATAGATGGATGGGTTTCCCGTTGGAACGGAATTAATTAGACTAGGGTCCTTCTCAGGTTACCAACAAAAGGCACCGAGTAGTCTATAGCGTTGGCATTTTCATCTCCTCCGAAGAGAATAAGTCTCACCCGAAGTGCAACCAAGAAAAAAAGATATGGAAGGGCAAGGAGAATACTTAGGTGGGTTTCCAGAACCTTCAATATTCACCATGATCTTGCGCAAGATATACTAACCACATAACATATCTGAACTCATTCATACTGGAAATAAAGATACTCAATTTGAGAAAGCATTTGTAAGCAGAGACAACATATTAATCTTATAAAGAATAAAGAAGTATTGTAAGGAGACAATTCATGATCATAAACACAGAATGACATAGTAATTTCAAAATTTTAGGTCCTTCCATATATATTATTAGCAGAAACTCTCAGATACAATCTCATAGGTACAAATCAATACTCTATTACAAGCTTCTGGCTCCGGACTCATGTCACAGAGCTCTATCTACCCTTTTTCCCAAAAATGTATACAAATTACAATCACAAAACCTTTTCTCAACTACACCCAACCATACTCAACACTAACAGCCAACCCAACCAACCATATCATCCAACACTTTTACAATAATATGCATCTCATATATAGGTTGAGTGGGAACTTCTGGATTTTGGCTTCGCATGCTTTCTTGTTCTTGTTCTGTTGTAACTGCTTTTGCCTCACTAGTGTTCCATTCTCCCTTTTCACAACTAATTTTTGTTTCTTTACTTGCTCCACTGTCCATAGCTTTTGTAGCTTGTGCAACTCGTGTTTCACCAAAACTTGGACTGTAGTCCTTCTTGCGCAATCTTCAAACCAAAAACGAAGGGCCCAATAGGATCCAATCCAAGTCTTTTTAGGAAGTATATTAACATCAGATCCCATATCTAACATAACATCCTTAATCTCAAATTCATCTAGATAGGCTGATAATCTAAAATATTTTCTAGTTCGTACTTTCCTTCTCTACACTCTCCGAGTATTCTTCTCAGGAAGATTAGACCTTATTCTCATTTATGGAGATTCTTCAGTTTCTAGGACTAGTTATAGTGAATTACGCAACTTTTCTGTCAACTGGTCATTCCCAAGAATATAAGAAAATAACTAAAACCAATGATCAACTACATTTTGTGGTTGTTTAGGTTGTCTCATTGAGACTACGGGGTTTCTAGGTGTAGGGGGTGAAGCATGGACTTTCACGATCTTAGGGTAAACAATAGGATGAAGGGGTTTCTCTTGCATCTCAGGTCTAGGGATATTGTGAAATACTTCTATGGCATTTTTAAATAATATATTCTATTTCAGAGGATCATACCTGTCCTCCTTAGGTGCTGGTTTCTGGATCTGAGGTAAATTGTCTGCATATGTGCTAGTCTTTTCCCCTCCTCGAGTAACGATATTAAGGTTGGGAATTTTTCCTCTAATAACCCTCTTTGTCTCTGAATGGATGAGGTTAGTTCCTCGTTTATGTACCTGATCTTCCCATTTTCCAATTAGTTTTGTATATTCTTCAATTGTGTGCCCATTGGTTCTACAATGAGAGCACCAAGGTCGCCTTGGATGAGGATATTCTATAGCCATGTGGCCTTGCTCATCACAGTTGTAGAATATACTTATTCCTCTTCCCCCAGTTCTTCCTCCTCTAAAGTCTCCTCCAACTCCACCTCCTCAACCTCTTCCCGATCCCTGAGGGGTTTCATTCACACTAAATGATGTTCAATCCAACCTGTCTGCAAGTGCATCCAATGCTCTACACTGATTCCTAGCATGTTTGGTAGATGTGAAAAACACACTATGCATAGTATTCAATATTTTTAAATACTTCTATTACCCATAATTTTGGTCGTCATGATGATGTATTGATTATGGTGTACTCAGGCTCTTCATTAGAACTTTCTCCTGAGAAAAGTTACTTTCTTCTCTTTCCAGAAATATCATTTTTGAAGAAGGTTCGTAGGCTGCTAGCATAGTTGCTTGCGAGAATGTATGATTCTCGCAGGCTGCCTTAAGCCAGGGTGCGAGAAGTTTGCACTGTGTATAACTGCTAGGGTGCGAACACTTTCTAAAGAAGGGAAAAAGATGAATTCTCGAAGCTTCTATAAGGGAATCTTCTAGAAGGATGAGATGGCATTTGAATGGTTATCTAAGTACTGGATTTCTTGATATTTTGGGATCATTCTTATCCAAGTAACCAATTCATTCTCTCCTATATATTGAGTGAATTCTCATGGAAAAAGTTAGAAGAAAACAAGCAAGAGTGACATTGGAGAATTAGTGAAAGATTGTGTGAAGGACTAAAGCTACAACAGCTAGAGAACTCCAACAAGTTTATCAAAGGTGGTTGATCTTCTTCATGCAAGTGAGAAAGTGTGTGTGTCAGAGCTAAGGGTCATCGAAAGGAGGTTTGCAACATCAAGGCTCAGGTTGTAATCTTTTCTTTCAATCAATATAATACAGTAATGTGTCCCTTTCCCATAAAGATAATTCCACTTTATTGTATAACTCCTTGATCATATGCATAGATTAATTGTTGAATAGATTGTGCTTTCTTCACTTCGGTTGGTTTGTATTGTCTTAATCTTGAATGTACGAGAGCACTGGAGCGAAGCAGAAGCAACAAATACCAAAGGAAGCGAACATAAGGTATGTTCTTTAATCATGCCTCCTAGTTTATTCAATAGTTAAAATCTAGGGAAAGAGTATCATTCTGTCTTGCTTTGTTCTAGATCCAGGTGGATCTAGGGAGATCGGTTTGTGTCCGCACTTACGGATTTATCCAATAACAAAATTGGCGACTCCACTGGGGATAATCCCATTTTCTTTGTGGCTTTTTGTGTTTTTTTGTGGCCATTTGCTCTGGTTTCATTTTTATCCTATCCTATCAGTCTTTGAGTCTTCAAGATATCCTGATAGACCTTCTGAGTCCAGAAGCTTTTTTGAATTTTACTTCATTTCTCAATTTTTTGATTAAGTTCAGGCATTCTCGCACTGCACTTCATTGTAGCCTACGAGAACTGGTAGGGTTTGCACCCTGCTTATATGTTTCAGTGCGAGGTTCTCGCACCTTGCTAAAGGTTCACCTGCGAGAATCAATGATTCTCGCACTGTGTTACATTGCTTGCCTACGAACATAATTTTTTCAAAATTTTGATTTTAAGATTTGGTCTTTCTGACTGCCCAGGTTAGTTGTATTGCCTCTTATGAGTTTCTTGGACCTCTGATTGATATATTTCTTTCTTTTTCTTGCATGCTCTAATAGTTTTAGGGTTTCAAGGTTTTTCTTGTCCTTTGTGCCTTGACTTTCATTTCTTGACTCTTCTTGGCAAAACCATTCTCTCTAACTTCATATTATGAATGTGTTTGATTAGTTAAGAACCAATGATTGGTTGAAAGTCGAGTACTTGGTTTTTCTCATTTTCTTATTGGTTTGATAAATCATTTCCTTTTGCATTGGAAGAAACTTAATTGGTTTGCTTTGTATTTTTTCTTTCATTGAAAGAGTTGATTGGGTTGTTATTGCTTGATTCTTTATGTTTTGATTTTCTACTCTCTCATTGGTATAGTGAGGGTTCTTTTTGAAAAGTGAACACAACGTTTTTATTTCATCAAATTGTTTTTGTCATTTACAAAACATTGAAAATCAAATTTTTGAGATTGTTGAAGCTTTGAAAAAGACACAATAGCGATTTTTCGTTTGATAAGTGATTGGTTGCATGAACATTTGAAAAGGAATTTTGCATTGTAGTTCTGGGTTGACTTGTAAAATTTTCTCTCTCTCCCATACATAGGATTCATTGAATGAAAAGTGATACATTTCATTCTCATCCTTGCATCGTTTGGGTCAGAGTCATACAACATAATTTTCACTTCCGTTACCTTTGAGTAAACAACAACTTTTAAAACACTGCGTAATCTTAAAATTTATCTAATAACTCTTTTCTAGGGATCTTTTACACCAACATCTAGCTAGGCTAGTGATTTGGAGTAGGAAGAGAGATACACTCTCCAAAATCTCAAAACACAGAATAACATCTTGAGTTAGGGAGTGTTAAATTCCATTTGCAACATATTGTCCTGGGAAACCCTTCTCACACAAGGGTCAAGCACTAGGTCGCATCAATGTTAGCAGAGTTACTCACCCTGCTTTGTTGACATCAGTGTAGAGATTGCACGTATTACGGGGGTCACTCAAAGGTATACCCACAATGTTGAGTGGAAGCCTTTTGAGTTGNGGTTCTTACCCAAGGTGACTGTGGAGGGGAAAGTCTTCACAGTACCTGGAATTGACATTGACCAAACTCACTCGGGCTCCTTGGAGGGTATACCCACAATTATGTGTGGGAGCTTGCACCAGGGTGTAAGTCCATTAAGCAGGTCGTCAGCGTAACTTTTCCACCCTAGCCCCGCCCCTTCTCGTCTTGTTGTTGCAACGTTGGATTTCATCACCAACTAATGGCTTCGAAATTAGAAGGTCTTGTTTTCCTGGTGATTTCTTTCTAGATTTTGTTTACTAGCGCATGTTGTTAGTTTCTCGAAGTTGACCTTAAGAATTTCTTCGCGGATCTTGTCGCTCGTTTACAATTGCTCCCCCATGACGTTCATGTAGAATTCAAGGTTTATCTCCAGAACATCTGGACAGTTCTCAACCCTTGCCTACCAGTACACCTGAGGGCTCTCCTCACCAAAGTTAAGTCCCAGTTGTTACCCAACCACACGGGGAAACAAGTGAAGTCCCAGTTGTCACCACACCACAAGTGGAATCAACTGAATCTCTAGAACCTTTTCGAATTACCAATACTAGAAAGGACTATCGCATTCGCTGTGGTGAACGACCATTTGTGCGATTAAATTCTTCTGAAGAAGTAGTTGTTACATCTTCTGAATCAGTCGTTGGGCCTTTTCCCGGTCTAGAAGGCCAAGATCCTTTTTGGTCAGGTAATTTTTGAAGGGTCCTTTTCGGTACTGAGGCACCTACAGTTTACGAAATCAACCCTTCGGTGTTTTATGAGACAAAGACTATACCAGTGACTACCACTTATCACTTTGTTCTCCCAGACGAGATGGCGCATCTCGCGAACACTACGAGTGTCCAAACCGGGGTTACTACAACTAGTCTTGCTCCTATCAATACCCAACGAATGTCTGATGTCATTCCGACACTACCACCAGGATACCATGCGTTGAATGCTTTGTTGCATGCTTGTGTTCCAACACCTCCGCAAACCCCATCTGGTACTCCTGGGGGTCCTTCTGGGCCTCATATTCCCAGTTTTATTCCGACACTCCCTCAATTTCATTCTGGCAATCCTAATCCTAGTGGCACTATACCATCCATTACATCGCACTTGCAGATTCTCGTTGGTGGACAAGGTGGTACAATTCCATTTCCTCTTACCGAAAATAATCCACTTACTACACAACCTACGATTGGTACACAAATTCCGGTTGGAACTCCACCTACGATAGGGGGACCAAACCTACCTTTTGGACAAAATATACCTACTTCTTTGGCCCAGTATTGGAATCAGATGTTACAAAATCTTCCTCAAATGACTGGGGGGTAGAAAACTATCCCTACTATAGGCCAACCATATCCCGGTCTACCCAATCCTATTTAGGGTCAGGGTCCAACTACTCAAACTCAGGTCCCTAATCAAACTCAAGGTTTTAATCCTTGGAACTACTATCCTCTTCAACCACCACCTAATCAGCCGGGATATTCCCAATATGGGCAGGCTGTGTACGGTCCTACTGGTTTGCTAACAGGGCTTCCACCCCAAAGTCACCAGTACCCGCAGGTGAATAGACAGTTACCTTTTCTTGCTACTTTAGATTTTCCATATTTGTCTAGGATTCTAAATGATCCTATTCGTCACTCTCCCCAATGGCCTGTTATTCCAGCCAAGCTTCCATCAGACATTCCTAAATTCGACGACAAAGTGGGAGAGGACCCGAACAATCACGTTATGACTTTCCACTTATGGTGTTCATCCAATTCCTTGATGGATGACTCTATTCGCTTACTTCTTTTTCAACGAACCCTTACCAGTTCTGCTGCGAAGTGGTACATCGAATTTCCACAAGGTTTCTTCTCTGATTTTAAGACCCTAGCTATGGATTTTCTTACAAATTACCAGTTACCGATCCATTATGATACCGGGACTGATATTTTGACTTCTTTCAAATAGACTAAAGGCACTCATATATCTAATCATATCCATGAGTGGCGAAGGAGACAATGTCTCATCAAACTTGAACTCCCCGATCAGTTACTGGATGAATGGTTTACAAATTCATTTGTGAACGAAATTGGTAAAGACATTGCCATGGGAGGTGTTGTTACGGAGGAGCAAGCTATAAGTCATGCTCAATATCTTGATCTCGTTTATTCGCAAACGGGAACACTATATGATTTATTACCTGAATTACCTCGTCCTGGTTCTTCCTGCACTTCAACTGCTCCAGCTGCCTCGCACGCAGCTGATGGTGTGATTGGTACTGCCCATGCCCACTCACATTCTGTTTCAAATACAACCCCTAAATCTACTTCTTCTAATGTGCAAAATGATTCGTCTCCTGCCACTCCCACCGGTAAAACTTCTGAGGTGAACGGCGTTCAATCAACCCCAACCGGTAAAAATAAATCTAAAAAGGGGAGGGGCAAGAATAAGGAGGGAAAAAATAATAATCCAACAGAGCAAACTAAAACCCCTCCTGTTGAAGATCATGATAAGCGAAAACCCCTCTACCCTTGCATTATCTGTGGTGACGATCACTACACAAAGGATTGTCTATGACGTGCCGAGGTCACGAAGTTCCTTCAAGGAACACCCAAGACATCTACATCGACAGTCTTGTCCGAACCCTTCCTGTCTCAACAACAGGCTCAGTTGGTCATCCAGGACCAACCATATACTTCTACGACATCATATGTTTTGATGTGTACTGGTGATTCTAAGCAAAAAAATGTTGCAATAACAACTAGAGCCAAAGATTATACTCCATCTAAGGAGAAGGTTGACGATTTACCTCCTGCTTTGGTACAAACTTCTCCCGCAACTCCACCTACTAACGGTCCTCTTCGTATCGAACGACCGAGTCTAGATATAGTGCTGTGACCACCCCCAAAAGGTGTTGTTAGGAAATCGTCTTTCAATCCTCATGCTCATGCGGCCCAGAACTACAACATTGTGGAAGATCTGGCCCAGGCACCTTCAGCGATGTCAGCCCTTGAAGTCCTTCAGTCTTTTCCTGCACAACGGAAGGCACTGTTAAAAGCTATAGGTGGAATTGACCTGACAGATACGAATTTGATAGTCTTTGACTTGAATGATCATATTCCAAGGTTACCCCCACAACTTGTGTTCCAGATACAGGTTGTTGTTTCTGACAAGAACATTTGCCAAACGGTTATCGACGAGGGTGCCTCAACGTCTGTAATGTCTTTTGCTTGTTGGAAAGCCATTGGCTCTCCTCCCTTGAATGAATCACAAAACACTCTTAAAACCTTCAATGGCTCTGGTTTTAAGCCTTACAGTGTTCTTCCTTCATTGCCTGTCACACTAGAAGGTAAGACGGTCCAAGTTGAGGTGGAAGTCTTTGACGCTCCCCTTGATTATAATCTTTTACTTGGCCGTAGCTGGATCGATTCCATGCGCGTTGTTGTGTCAACCCTTTTTCATATCATACATTTCCCTCATCAAGGAAAGGTTGTTACTATTGACCAACTCGCCTTCTTTAATTCTAATACTCATACTGGCAACGTGTCGTTTATTGCTAAAACCCCATCGGGTTATGAAAATATCGGGGTAGGCCTTTTAAAGGATTCATCGTTAATGGGTACTTTCCCCATTCCTCTGCCCGATGTTCCATGCCTGTCAGTTGCTTCTATCAACATGATCTCCAACGTGCCTCATGAATTTCCTACGTCACATGACCCTTGGATTGTCCCTGACCCTAGAGATCACACTCATTTCGACGACGTCATGCTGTTAAGTCTGGCTGAATCTGCGTATCAGGTCATTCAATCGGCAACACCTTCTACCCCCTCTCTTGATGATTTGTCTCCTGATCCTTTCCGTGTTATCTTTCCCACCGATGAGATGATCATGTCCGTCATGGAGGACACCCCTTGGGATGATGGACATCATTGTTCTATACTCTTTCTGGAATAACACACTCTAGAGAACTACCAACGGATTTCGACTCCATCGACCATTGTTGTCATTTCCATGGTTCCTGCGACTTCACATGATGTGTCTGTTGAAGGGAACCTCAGTAATATCTCTCCCACGATTCCCATTGACATATCTATTAAACTTGGGATAGTTGAAAATGTTCATATCGGAGCTTCGTTTTCTCCTGACGAAATTGTCACTTATACATCTCTGTTCAAAGAATTTCATGACATCTTTGCCTGGAGCTACGAAGAGATGCCAGGTATCGA
>SNQJ01S0104616.1:0-15559 GCA_010110895.2 Picea sitchensis
CTCCCTCCCTTCACTTCTCTCCCTCTCCCCCTCTCTCTCCCCCCTCTCTCTCTTTGACCCTCATTCTGCCTCACTCCCTCTCTCTCTCTCCATATTTCTCTTGACCTCTCTTGTGCTCTTTTTGTCTCTCTCCCTCCCTTCATGATGCAGACCCCCAACCCGCAGGTCGAGATCCACTCACAGGATCGTTCAAATCTTCCTTTCTGAGCTGAAGTGGCTCTTTTGGATCCATGTCGGAACCTTCAACTAATTGATCCACATGTCCTTTTGAGTTGAGCCTGCGTGGACAAACACTAAGCACCAACTCAATCCCTTTGGGCCAAAATAACGTCGTGCCCTTTTCTAAATTCGGGACTTCAGGGATCGCAACCTCACGATACCTGTCATCGAGTTCCCAACCTTCCAAATGCCGAAACTTGAAATGAAGAATCCCTGAAATGTCTCCACGTCCTCCTCTTGCATGGCCGTATCATGTTTCGTGATTTCAGGAATCCTGAAACAAAGGATTCCTGCCTCTCGTCTCCCTGAATGCCAAAATGTCGAAAATCGGATAGGTCAACCCAAAAGTTGACTTCCACACGGGTCGTGTCACTTTATCGGGGTTTTGGACTTCGCGTCTTCATGAATGTTAACGCAAGACTCCCAACTCTCCAACTTACGAATCCCCGATCTCTGAAATGGTACTTCCAATGGGATCAATGGCTATAAGCCTCCCTTTGATCCAACGGTCAGCGTGATTTTGGACTTCCGGGAATCGGGAGTTCGAAACTCTCGACCCCAAGCCATGGTCCTCTTAGGTTCCCAAACCCTGAAATGATCTGATGACTCACGACAGGTCATGATCAACGGTCCACGTTGATTCTTGATACCAATTGACAAGTTCATCCTCCACTATCCACCTTGCAACTCCTCTGGACCTCACTGTCCTCGCGACTTCGGGAGTTCTCCTCGGAGAATTCCGACCACTCAATTTCTTCCTTGACAACTCCTGTGAAATGAACTAAAGTTCTTTCTTCTAAACCTTACTTCTGCTAGATGACTTCGACCTTCGTCTTCCCTTGAAAACTTCGAAGGTGTCAACCCTCCTGAGCTTCCTTCGGTACCTTCAAGTCTCACAATAATTCCTTCACGCACTCCTTGTGACAATCTATTAAATACTTCTGGGTATTTGAACTCACGACTCTGTGTACTTCCTTTGCAACAACAATCCTTCAAGTCTTCTCTTGGTTTATAAGTTCTGAACTTTCAACCAGCCTGCACACACCTTGCATGGATTTTGTGCTCCACCTGCACTTCTGTGGGAATGAGAACAACGATAACTCTCCTGAGATTTCAGAGATAAACTCTGAACCTTGTCGACGCACTCCTTGCAGACGATTTCACTGCACTCCTTACAGGAACTTCTCTTACTCAGGAAGAGAAACAATTGAAGCTCATCCTCTCTCTCTCAAACTTCAAACATTAACATGAAATCATACATTCAAGACAACATAACAACAAATGCATAACAGAGAGTAAACATCCATAAGCATATCATTTAGCATGTACACACATAAAGCATCATAACACCATGAGTTTGAATCAAAGCTCTTTATATTAATTCAGAACTTCTGTACATGGGTTCTTCTCTTACAACTTCCTGCTACAGCTCTCTCTTCTATGCTCTATGCTTACAATTGATTGATTATTCCTACAATGATACCAGATGAGGGTGTCTATAGTCGATTTTCCCTCCTACTTCCTAAACTGTCTAATCTGCATTCAAACCTACCTACTTTCATTAATTATGCATAAATGCCTCTACTTACTACATATGAGAGCGAATCGTTCATGATTTGTTTAGAATATGTAGGTATGCCTTCTCTTAACTATTACATTAATATTTGCGCATTTAAACTTTCAAAAGCACTTTCAACATGTGCAAAATGCGTTGCCATTTGTCCCAGCTGTCTTCTGCCTCCACGCTCGCTTGCTGCTGGCAATGCTCCTGCATCATACTCCCTCGCTTGAAAATTTTCATGAACTCTTGTTCATAAGCTCTTGCACAGTCTGCCCATGCTTCTGAATTTCTGGTTCATCTTCCCAGTTGGCATCTTCAACTGGATGTCCCTTCCACTTGACCAAGTATTCAAGATACTCTTTCCTTCTAGTCCTCTTGCTGATTCTCTTGTCAAGTATACTTTCCATCTGTGGCTTTTCAGCTACAGGAATTTGTTTTATCCATTGAACCTTTGTTTGTTCACTATCTGCTCCTACTTTTTCATCTCTGTAAGGGTACAAATCTGAGATGTTGAATATCGGTGAAATTCCGATCCCATCGGGTAATTCGATATCATATGCATTTGCCCCAAATTTCTTCATGAATTTGCATGGTCCAATCTTTGTTATCTTTATCTTATTACATGTTCCTCTTGGGAAACTTTCTTTCCTCAAATGTGCAAGAATCAGATCACCAACTTCAAACTGAAGTTCTTGCTTGTGTTGATCTGCTCTGCGCTTGTATTCCTCGTTTGAACTTTGCAATCTCTCCTTGACTTGGCTGTGAATATCCTTCATTGCTTCTGCAAAATTCTCTGCACTAGCACTCCTGAATTCACTTTGTCCTGAATCCTTCAATTAAGAGACTCCCCTTGGTTGCATTTCATACACAATTTGGAATGGACTTTGCCCTGTGCTTCTATTGATTGAATCATTGTAAGCAAATTCCACCTGTGGCAGAATATGATCCCATTGACTGTGGTGTTCAGTCACTAGGCTCCTTAATAAATCTCCCAAGCTCTTGTTCACAACTTCTGTCTGTCCATCTGTCTGAGGATGATAAGCTGAGCTAAATGACAAATTTGTCTCCAGCTTCTTTCATAAATTCCTCCAGAAATGTCCCACAAACTTGGTATCTCGATCAGACACAATACTCCTTGGAAAGCTGTGAAGTCTAACAACTTCCTTGAAAAACAGGTTCGCAATATGAGTTGCATCGCTAGTTTTCTGACATGGTATAAAATGTGCCATCTTTGAAAATCTGTCTACCACCACAAAGATTGAATCAAATCCTCTTTTCGTTCTTGGCAGCCCCAATATAAAATCCATGCTTACGACATCCCATGGCCTTTTTGGTATGGGTAATGGTTGGCATAACCCTGTGTTTTTACTTTTTCCTTTTGTGTGCTAACAAATTCTACATCTATCCACAAACCTTTTGACATCTTTCCTCATCCCTGGCCAAAAATATGAGCCATTTAATTTCAATAATGTCTTGTCATGACCGAAATGTCCGGCCAATCCTCCACTGTGTTTTTATTTCAGCAAATTCTCCCTCATGGAGCATTTTGGAATACATAACTGATTGCCCCTGAATAATAATACATCCTAGATCATATATTCGGTCCATTGGCTTCTGTCCCTAAGAATTGGATTCTCAAATGCCTCATACACCTCTTTAAAATCTGGATCGTCTCTGTACATTTCTTTGAGGTTATCAAAACCCAAAGTTTTGACTCTGAATTCCTACATCATCAAACATTTCCTGCTCAAAGCACCAACAACTTTGTTAGCAGTTCCAGAAATATGTTTAATTACAAAAGTAAAATTCTGCATATATTCAACCCATTTTGCATGCTTTTGGTTCAACTTCTCCTGTTGAGTCACAAATTGCAAAGCATGATTGTCGGTGTACAAAAAAAACTCTTTAGGAACCAAATAATGTCTCTATTTTTTCAGCGCTTGTATTACTGCATAAAATTCCTTGTCATATGTGGAGTACTTAATCTTCGCTTCATTCAGTTTCTCATTGAAGTATGCAATCGGCCTGTCATCTTGGCTCAAGACCGCTCCAATTGCAAACCCACTTGCGTCACATTTGACCTGAAATGTCTTACTGAAATATGGCAGCACCAGAATTGGTTGTTCAGTAATCTTTTTCTTCAACAAGTTGAAACTCTTCTCTGCTTCCTCTGTCCAATGAAAATCTTTGTGTATTTCTTCACCGTGTCCATCATCGGTGCGCTAATCCCACTGAAATTTTGGATGAATTTCCTGTAGAAACTAGCTAATCCATGGAAGCTTCGAACTTCAAATACACTTCTTGGCAATGGCCAATTCTTAATCGCATCCACCTTTTCTGGATCCATCTTCAACTCATTTGCAGAGATAACAAAACCCAAATAAATGAGTTTTGTCCTCATAAATGATGATTTCTTCACATTTATCAACAAATTCTCTTGCTGCAATCTCCTCATCACTGTAGCTAAATGCTTTAAGTGCTCTGCTTTAGTTTTACTGAAAATCAATATATCATCAAGATATACAATGGTGAATTTTCCTATAAAATCCTTCAGGACTTCATTCATCAATCTCATAAAAGTATTGGGCGCGTTTGTTAAGCCAAACGACATAACAAGCCATTCATACAACCCTTCATTCGTCTTGAATGTTGTCTTCCATTCATCACCTTCTCTCATTCGGATTTGATGATATCCTCTTTTCAAATCAATCTTTGAAAAAAAAAATCTCCACTCAAGCAATCCATCAAATCATCCATCCTTGGCAATGGACATCTATATCTAATGGTAATCTTGTTGATTTCCCTTGAGTCTGTACACATCCTCCAGCCTCCATCTTTCTTTGGGCTAAGCACTGTTGGAACAACGGATGGACTCAAGCTCTCTCTAATCAACCCTTTGTCCATTAAGTCCTGGACTTTTCTCTTGACCTCTTCATTCTCCTGCGGCATCAATTTGTACGCTGCTTTTTTTGGTAAAATAGCTCTAGGTATAAGATCGATGTGATGATTTATACTTCTGATCGGTGGCAACGAATGAGGTAGTTCATCCACTACTATATCAACAAACTCTTCCAGTAGCTGTTGGATTTCCTCTAGTAAATCATCCACTTTTGTATTGGTCAAAACAATTTTAGGCTTCCTGACCACAATGAATTGTGTATCTTCCTTCTTCTTAACCTCACTAAGAAGTTCCTTCCCACTCATGAGAAGTATAGTGTTGCTCACCTCTGGTTTCACTTCTTTATCCTTAATCGGAAACAACATATGAGTTCTCCCATTCTTCTCCAGGGTGTATGTGTTCTTTCTCCCATCATGAACTACATTCCTGTCATATTGCCACGGTCTACCCAACAATAGATGACAAAAATCCATAGGAATGACATCACATAATATTTCATCCCTATATCCTCCTATTTTAAATTCAACTAAATATTGTTTAGTGACATTTACCTGATGTCCTTTTTGTAGCCACGAAACTCTGTATGGGCTTGGATGTACAATAGTCTCCAACTCCAGCTTTTATACCATCTCTATAGAAATGAGATTATCTGTGCTACCACTGTCCATGGTGACTGTTCCTTTGGGCTGGGTTCCTTGCCTCTTTCTCTGGCTTCAAGAGAAATTTCCCCATCATCAGTGATCTTCCGCCCTCAGCATATTCTGCCTCAACATTCTATCCTTGTGCTTCGGCAATGTGAGTTTCACCTCCTTCTTTCTTTCTGTCTGGACATTCATAGGATTTGTGTCCATTTTTTCCACAGGTAAAGCATTTTACTTCTCCACCTCTTCCTCTTCCTCTTCCTCTCGTTCAAGGAAAAGTATTTCTATCAGCGTACTGTCCTTTTTGTGAGCTTCCTCCTCTCTCATGCTGAGTTTGAGGTTTCTTCCCCTCTTCTTGAGGTTTCTAAGTTCTGTCTTGGGCAATTTTTTTGCCTCTGGCTTGATTTCTGCCTTGGCCTCTTTGACCTTGCTTTTGGCTCAGCTTTTCTTCATCTTTCAGATCCATCTGATAAGCATCTTCTACAGTCCAAATGATCATCATGCTCATCTCATCTTGGATGGCATATCTGAGACCATTCATGTACCTGACAACCTTTTCATCATCGTTGTCCTGATGACCTGCTCTGATGTTTAATTTGTAGAATTCTTCAGTGTATTCTTTCACTGTCATCAGCTTCTGTCTCAAATTATACATCCTCCGAAATAGAGTGATTTGATAATCCTTGGGTATGAATTTTGCCTTCATATTTGCAACCATTCTATCCAAACTCTTGATTTTTTGCTTGCCTTTGCAGCGTTTGTCAACCTGCAGTTCATCCCACCATAATGTTGCATGCCCTTTAAGTCTTGTGACAACATTTTTGACCTTTTTGTCTTCCTCGACATCCTCATAGTCGAAGTATTTATCCAGATCTCTAATCCAATCTAGAATCTCTTCAACATCCAGGTTTCCCTCATACATGGGAATCTCCATTTTTGCCCTGGAACATATCCTCGCAATAGCCCTGAATAGGCGTTCATCTATAGCATCTTCGAATGTGACTTATTCTTCATGTCCATCTTCATTTTCACTGTCAGCCTCACTGATATCCCTAGTGTCAACTGTGTGCCTTTGTGATGTCTCCATGGCATTAAGCCTGGCACGTAGTTCGCACATTTCTCTTTCCACTACTGGATCAGGCATTGGTCTGTCTCTCCTTCTCGGCGGCATGGATTTGAAATATTCTTCCTTCCTTTTCTACAAAAAACAAAGAACTTTTGTTGAGCTTTGATACCAAACCTGATGTAGACCCCCAACCCGCAGGTCGAGATCCGCTCACAGGATCATTCAAATCTCCCTTTTTGAGCCAAAGTGGCTCTTTTGGTTCCCTATCAGAACCTTCAACTAATTGATCCACAGTTCCTTTTGAGCTGAGACTGTGTGGAAAAACACCAGGTGCCAACTCAATCCCTTTGGGCCAAAATAATGTCATGCCTGTTATTGCACAGTTTGTAGCTAGGTCAAAAGGCTAGAGGATTGAGGCCAAACTGGCGTAACAGGAACCTTCCCCACCCAATGTCACCTAAATGGGGAGGCTCTTTCTATTTAGGGAGGTTAACCCAGGGGAGACGTCCCTGGAAACCTGGGGTTTTGAAGAGGCCAAAGTATAAAGATCAAGGCAAAGTTTCCTCCTCACAGGTTACCACCAATGGTCAGATAATCTGGTGAATCAACCAATAAAGAAGTGTATGCCCAAAAGAGAACACATGCCTGGAACAAGACAATAAAAAGATAATATGTATTGCAGGCTATATATCAGTGGGTTAGTACTTCTTGTGACTATCTAACAAATAATATATAAGCAATGTGAAATAACAAATACTAATAAGATGAACATTTTGTCAATATAGCAATGGAGAAGTATCAATTCATCAATAACTACTGAGATGATGCAGTCAACAATGTATCTAATCAAAATTTTACTCAATAAATGCTTTCAATCATCATCTAATTGCTTATCATCAAAATTTGTTGTGTCAATATGGAATAACCAAGTGTGACGTCAGCCTAGTTAGGGTTAACTAGTTAGTTAGGGTTTCAAATTTCAAAGTTTTGAGAGTTGGTTTGAGCACTATCACTTCAACGTTGTGTGTCTAAGATCAATTCCTAAGGGTATATGGAGTCATTCAAGGAGAGGACGCAAGGTTGAAGGAGTAATAGGCCAAAGACAAGAGGGAAGGGTTCTAGAGTGCTGCAATGGCAGGGCCATAGAATCAAAACTCTAGGGGAAAGAGGCTCACTCCAGTGTTGCTTAAGCAAGGCCTCGTGCTCTTTCCTCCTTCTTTAGGTCAAACTTGGAAAAACGGCTAGCAATTGAGAAGAGATAAAACAAGAGGATTAGGTGAGGGAGAGTGTTGCAATGGCAAGGCTCTATCACTAAAACCCTAGAAGATGGACAACCCTAAGTGTAGATAACCTAGGCCTAGGACGTCACCCTCCTTTTATCCTTTAAAATCAAAGCTAGCTCAAGGGAAGAAGTGAGAAGAGTGTAGCAAAGGCTAGGCTCTTTCTTCCTCCATCAATGGCTGAAGATTTCTCTTTAAGGGGACATGAGACAAGGACCTACTTGTGTGCTTGTCAACTAGGGTTTTAAAATCAACAAATTTATAAGTAAATGCAAGAATTATAACCTACAACCATTCAATTAAGAAGTTTTGCAATAAAAACATTTACATATCATGATGAAAACCATAAGGAAACCCTAGTTGTAAACCTTCCTTCAAGAGAAATGCCAAACATGCTAAGAAAATCCTTCCATCAACAAGTGCGCCTCCTTTAAAAGACCAAATACCGAAACTAGGTCACAAAAATTAGACCTCACCTATGTGAGTTGTTGTGTTATGTTCAAATTAGGGAAAAACATCCTCAATATATAGTGTATCATGACCTATAATTAAAATTAGGTCATTAAAAATAGCCGACAAGGCTACAAACCAAAATCATACTATTTTTACATTAAATTGCTAAATCAAAGCCCTAAATGAGCATAAGCAAGACGTCAATCCCTCCTGAGGGAGATGTTGTCCCTTTTTAGGGAAAAATGCGGCACAAATGACAAAACGTTGGCCCTTTTTAGTCCTCCAAACCCTGCCACACATGCCAGCTGCCCTGTCAAACTTCCATACGCTGAAGGTGACATCAGTGGCCCCTAGGTGACGTCCTGGGCCATCTAAGGGAGACGTTCCAACTGAAGTGGGTCAACCCCCTCCGGGATGGGCTCAACCAAAGTGTCCTGGATGGAACGTCCTTCTTCTTCTAAGGTGAAAATCATAACCAAGCACTATCTTGTCTCTGCCCCTAGTGGGGTCCCAACAACCATCTGATGGGCTCTTCAGCCCCATGGAGGTCCGAACTAATCATCTCCCCATGTGTACCGGTCCAACTGGTACCTGTCCATCGAGCATGGTCCTGCACATCAAAAAACTTCACCCTCCATGGTCTCATTAGTCATAGGGGTCATAGCAATGTTAATCATGTTTCATCATTAATGTTATCAAACAAATGCATAAAAACCTTGATATGTCATTCAATATCTCAAAGACATTACAAATACCTACAATACAGAGCCAGAGAAAGAGACAAAATACCCTATTGGGCTAGTGTCCATAAGGAAAGGAAAGTCTCCAAAGGGTATCATTGAAACCATCTAAAACGAGGTGATGTGGTCAAGGGATGTCCATACATATGGGTAGAGTGAAAGACAGGGATGCATGATATTACCTCTGGGTGCCTTTGTAGAAGGCAAACTGTACCCGTCAGGGATGCAATTCTTTCCAAGCCCTTTATTGCCTTTATTCATTTCTTTATTTGCTTTCTTCTTTTTTATTTAAAGGACTAACTAGAGGAAACTACCTTGGCATGGTGACTAGAGCTGACAGTGTTACCCACAAGCACTTTCACAGAGATGATAAGGCTGGCTCGTGATGAGACCCCCTTTCCCTTGTCCATGCAACCAAAGGTCACTACCCTGGCATGGTAACCAGATAGTGGCAATGTCATACTACTAGGTACCCATGAACATAATAGGCTGGCTCATGATGAGACCCCCTATCCTCTTGGCTAGGTCTTGTTTTGTTATTTTTCTTCGGGTCTCTCTTATTTCTTGCTAAGAGGTTTTTTATTGCCTTCTCGGGGATCCTTGGGCGAGGCATCTCTAGGTTTCATTTTTTATGGATTTTATCTTTTACCAGCTGCTTTTACCTTCTAGGCCTTTAGCTCCTTCTTCCCACAAGATAAGGTGCAACCCCACAAATAGATCATCCTAATGCCCAGACTAGGGGAATGAGACAGATGAGTGGGAGATAGGATGTAAAAGTGATGATATGATGGGAGTAGACAATGGCTCTTCAGAAATCCCCTCGGTGGCAAACCAAAACCTATTGGTACAGGCTTGCTAGGACACTCTATTAATCCCCCCAACCAAGGTCAAATGGGTCAATGTAAGATCCAAGCAGTTTTCAGAAATAAAAGGAGTAAGATGCACATATCTAAAGGTTATAATGATAAAAAATGACACATACCATGATACCTGGACCAACTACCTCATGGAGAAAGAGTCTTCTTCGATACAAGTCCAAGCCAAAGGTGATGGATGCTATTGCTGGTGACAAGACAAGTCTGATGAAGGAGAATAAATATGGGCCCTCCAGGGCCATGCTCAGGTCAATCCTACTCTCGGTACTCCATGCCTAGGATCTGTGGGCCTCGAGACATGATCTCCTAGTTATCCCTAGAAATCAGTGATAACATCTGGCTCCAACTCGGGGACATGTGCTCACCGTAGAGCACATGAGAACCTCAGCATATCTGACATAACTTGCAGACCTACTCAAACTCAAAAAGGGCATCAGTAACAAAGGTGGGGTGTTATTTCCACCCCACAATATGTATATGTATATATAAGGCAATCATAAATGCGAATACAAAGTGAAATACTTACCTGCACTTACCTGTTAATTGGATGTTGGTGTAGTCAAACAACCAGTGAAGCCAATCCAACAATGTCCCGTGATACCTACCTTTGTGCTTCATCATAAACCAAAATAGTGATAAATTAAGCACAAAAATGTCATGAGTTATAATGTATATCATATCATTGGAAGTCATAAATTCTAACTCATGGAGGCGGGTGGGAAGGATAAAATCCTGCCAAGTCCATCTCTGAGGAAAGTACTCAATCCACTTCAAGAAAAGTTCATGAGAAGAGAAAGGTTTATAAAATGGACCCAAATGGGCTGCAAATTGGCTACCTAGGGCATCCTCATGCTCTGAAGTCAAGGAAAGGATTGACAAAGACCTAGTAGACTACTAGAAAACTACCAAGGGGAAGTTGAAAAATTGGGATAACTTACTCAAACTCGCAGTATCCAACCAAGCCTTGGAGTCTAGGGCTTGCCTAAGAGGAAACTCAACATAAAAAAGGTACTTCCCAACTACACCTTTAATGGAAAAGAATGGTAAAGTAATAACAGGTGGCTGGAGTGAAAAGTCATGAGAAACCTTCTTTAGGCAAACAATGTCCTTACTTGTATCAAAATCTGAGCAGAGTAGTGGTTGATAATCATATTCATAAAATAAATCCAAATGCCCAGAAGAACAATCATCAAAGTCCTCAATGTATGACTGGAAATCATCAGGAAAATAAGGTACTGGGTCATCCTTGGATTTTTGGAGAGTATGGGTAAAAATCTCATCTTCTTGTTGCCACTAGTCAAAAGTAATTTGTTGTGATAATTGCAAGGGAAACACCTGAAAATGACTCTCAGTGTCATAGATGGGATCCAAGTCATAACCAACTATGTCCCACCTACGTCTCCCAACATGTATGAAATCATCAATGTTATCAACAATGTCACTATCTGTGTCATAACATGTAGGGTTTGAGACATTTGAAAATTCATTCTCCTCCTCCTCATTTCCTTGATCATAAAGTAAAGAATCATCAAAAACTAGGGCAGGAGGGTAACTTACCGCTTCTTCTTGTGCAGGGGCTTTGAGGACTTTGGTGTTTTCAACATGCGTTATTGTTTCATCCTCATGAATTGCTTCTTTGTCTTTGATTGCATAGCAGGGACCATCCACTTCTTTCAAAGCTTTCTTTTCTTCTTCATTTTCTGAATCAAGGAATGAGGTGTCATTGGAATCCTGAAGTGGAAAGAAACTAACCTCATCGTCACTTTGTTGTGTAGAAGAAAAAAGTTATTGTATGATCTCATTAGAGGGAGGAGCATCGGTGGATACCTCATCATCTTGCTTAGGTTCTTGCTCCTTAGTCACGTCCTCAGTCTACTAGTCAAAAACTTGTTCCCTTCTTTCTTGTGGATCTTCAACAAAGGTTTCAAGGGAAGCTAGTTTTATCAAGCTGAGAGTTTCCATGGCATTGGTTCTAGACAAGAAGAGATTCTTTTTTATTTGAATGGCCATGTTGTGAGCTTCTGCAAGTGTTTTTGGATTCTTCTTATTTAGAAGGAAGTTCAAATGCCCTTGAAGTCCATTAGTATAGAGATAAACAAGGTACTTGTCTTTAGGATGATGGATTTCGGGAATTTGGTAAAGCAAATTTTGGAACCAAGCCCCGAAAACTTTGACAATAACACCCTTTGTTTGTTTTATGCATTCAAGATCTTTTAGAAATGATTGTATATCTTCCAATTTCATAGCCCAGTTTGTAAGGAAGATTTCCTCGAAATGGTCCATAGATGTGATGCTGGAAGCTGGAAGATTATCATACCATTTCTTAGCCCCTCCATGCAGAGAGGCAGAGAAGAGTTTCATCACCAAGTCTTCATCTTCGTCATTGATAGGGCGGTATTGAAAGAATTCCCAAAGTTTTCTCATGTGATAATCAGGACTTTCTCCATCGATGCCAAAGAATCTAGGGAGCCAATTCTTATAGAAGAGAGGCATTTTTCTGGGATATCCTAGGATTTTACTCATGTCCAAAGGTTTGTAGTTCCCTAGATCCCATTGTGAAGTCATAGTTGGCTTCGTCATTAGTGGATTCACCAGATAATTTACTTGAAACTATCAAAGAAACGGGGAATAACACCCTAGTGGAGTCGCCAGGTAAGCTTGTAAGAAAAGGTCTATGAGGCAAGGCTTACCGAAAATATTTTTCGTTTGAGGAAGATTGACTCAGTGTTCGCCCGCAATGGTGCCAAAATGTTATCGTGCAATTTGTAGCTAGGTCAAAAGGCTAGAGGATTGAGGCCAAATTGGCGTAACATGAACCTTCCCCACCCAATTTCACCTCAATGGGCAGGTTATTTATATTTAGGGAGGTTAATCCAGGGGAGACGTCCTTGGAAACCTGGGGTTTTTAAGAGGCCAAAGTATAAATATCAAGGCAAATTTTCCTCCTCACAGGTTACCACCAATGGTTAGATAATCTGGCTAATCAGCCAATAAAGAAGTGTATGCCCAAAAGAGAACAACTGCCCGGAACAAGACAATAATAAGATAATATGCATGCAAGCTATATATCAGTGGGTTAGTACTTCTTGTAACTATCTGACAAATAATATATAAGCAATGTGAAACAACAGATATTAATAAGATGAACGTTTTGTCAATATAGCAATGGAGAAGTATCAATTCATCAATAACTACTAAGATGATGTAGTCAACAATGTATCTAATCAAACTTTTACTCAATAAATGATTTCAATCATCATCTAATTGCTTATCATCAAAAATTGTTGTGTCAAGATGGAATAACCAAGTGTGACATCAACCTAGTTAGGGTTAGCTAGTTAGTTAGGGTTTCAAAATTCAAAGTTTTGAGAGTTGGTTTGAGCACTATCACTTCAACGTTGTGTGTCTAAGATTAGTGCCTAAGGGTATATGGAGGCATTCAAGGAGAGGACGCAAGGTTGAAGGAGTAATAGGCCAAAGACAAGAGGGAAGGGTTCTAGAGTGTTGCAATGGCAAGGCCCTAGAATCAAAACCCTAGGGGAAAGAGGCTCACTCCAGTGTTGCTTAAGCAAGGCCTCATGCTCTTTCCTCCTTCTTTAGGTCAAACTTGGAAAAACGGCTAGCAATTGAGAAGAGATAAAACAAGAGGATTAGGTGAGGGAGAGTGTTGCAATGGCAAGGCTCTATCACTAAAACCCTAGAAGATGGATGACCCTAGGTGTAGATAACCTAGGCCTGGGATGTCACCCTCCTTTTAACCTTTAAAATCAAAGCTAGCTTAAGGGAAGAAGTGAGAAGAGTGTAGCAAAGGCTAGGCTCTTTCTTCCTCCTTCAATGGCTGAAGATTTCTCTTTAAGGGGACATGAGACAAGGACCTACTTGTGTGCTTGTCACCTAGGGTTTTAAAATCAACAAATTTACAAGTAAATGCAAGAATTATAACCTACAACCATTCAATTAAGAAGTTTTGCAAGAAAAACACTTACACATGATGATGAAAAGCATAAGCAAACCCTAGTTGTAAACCTTTCTTCAAGAGAAATGCCAAACATGCCAAGAAAATCCTTCCATCAACAAGTGCGCCTCCTTCAAAAGACCAAATACCCAAACTAGGGCGCAAAAAACAGACCTCACCTGTGTGAGTTGTTGTGTTATGTTCAAATGAGGGAAAAACATCCTCAATATATAGTGTATCATGAGATATAATTAAAATTAGGTCATTACAAATATCCTACAAGGCTACAAACCAAAATCATACTATTTTTACATTAAATTTCTAAATCAAAGCCCTAAATGAGCATAAGCAAGACGTCAATCCCTCCTGAGGGAGACGTTGGCCCTTGTTAGGGAAAAATGTAGCACAAATGACAAAATGTTGGCCCCTTTTAGGCATCCAAACCCTGCCACATGTGCCAACTACCCTGTCAAACTTCCATACGCTGAAGGTGACGTCAGTGGACCCTAGGTGACATCCTGGGCCATCTAAGGGAGATGTTCCAACTGAAGTGGGTTAACCCCCCCCGGGCTAGGCTTAGCCAAAGTGACCTAGATGGAACGTCCTTCTTCTTCTCAGGTGAAAAGCTCAACCAAGCTCTGTCTTGTATCTACCTGTGGTGGGGTCCCAACAACCATCTGATGGGATCTTCAGCCCCATGGAGGTCTAAACTAATCATCTCCCCATGTGTACCAGTCCAACTGGTACATGTCCATCAGGCATGGTCCTACACATTAAAAACTTCACCCTCCATGGGCTCATTAGTCACAGGGGCATAGCACTGTTAATCACGTTTCATCATTAATGTTATCAAACATATGCATAAAAAACCTTTATATGTCATTCAATAGCTCAAAGACATTACAAAGACCTACAATACAGAGCCAAAGAAAGAGACAAAATACCCTATTGGGCTAGTGTCCATAAGGAAAGGAAACTATCCAAGGGGTATCATCCAAACCATGTAAACCGAGGTGATGTGGTCAAGGGATGTCCAGACATACGGGAAGAGTGAAAGAAAGGGATGCATGATATTATTTGTGGGTGCCTTTGTAGAAGGCGAGTTGTACCTGTCACAGATGCAATTCTTTTCAAGCCCTTTATTGCCTTTATTCTTTTCTTTATTTGCTTTCTTCTTTTTTATTTCAAGTACTAACTAGAGGACATTGCCTTGGTGTGGTGGCCAAATATGACAGTGTTACCCACAAGAACTTTCACAGAGATGATAAGGCTAGCTCGTGATGAGACCCCCTTTCCCTTGGCCATGCAACCAAAGGTCACTTCCCTGGCGTGGTAACCAGATAGTGGCAATGTCATACTTCTAGGTACCCATGAACATAATAGGCTGGCTCGTGATGAGACCCCCTATCCTCTTGGCTAGGTCTTGTTTTGTTATTTTTCTTCGGGTTCCTCTTATTTCTTGCTGAGAGGATTTTTATTGCCTTCTCGGGAATCCCTGGGCGAGGCATCTCTAGGTTTCATTTTTTATGGCTTTTATCTTTTACCAACTACTTTTACCTTCTGGGCCTTTAGCCCCTTCTTCCCCAGGATAAGGTGCAACCCCACAAACATATCATCCTAATTCCCGAACTAGGGTAATGGGATAGATGAGTGGGAGATAGGATGTAAAAGTGATGATATGATGGGAGTGAACGATGGCTCTTCAAAAATCCCCCCGCTGGAAAACCAAAACCTATGGGTACATGCTTGCTAGGACACTCTGTTAATCCCCCCAACCATGGTCAAGCGGGTCAATGTAAGATCCAAGCAGTTGTCAGAAATAAAAGGAGTAAGATGCATATATCTAAAGGTTATAATGATGAAAAATGAC
>SNQJ01S0104616.1:30270-53401 GCA_010110895.2 Picea sitchensis
GTCAGGGTGGTCCATTCCAAATGGCTTGGGTTATTTAGACAACCCCGGACCGGTTCCACTCTCCCAGTTGACGGACGGTCAATTTCGCCCGTCAACAGTATGGCCATTTCTTTCAAGTGTGTAAGTGTTCTTCCTCCCATCATGTATGACCTTCTTGTCATATTTCCACAGTCTCCCCCAAAAAACATGACAAATGTCTATGGGTATTACATCACATATAATTTCATCTTTATAACCTCCTATCTTGAATTCGACCTTACACTGTCGAGTTACCATCAAATGGTGTCCCTTCTGCAGCCACGATACCTTGTACGGGTTCAGATGTGTAGTTGTCTCCAAATCCATATTTTCCACTATTTCTCTAGATACTAGATTATTAGTGCTACCACTGTCAATTACCATATTTCATACCATGTCCTTGATCTTGTAAGCAGTCCTAAGAAGAATATTCCTATGAACTGGCTCCTCCACCACTTTCTCTAGTTTCAAGAGAACCTTCCTCATCATGAGGGATCTCCCATATTATGTTGTTTTTGTCTCCATCTCTGTCTCAATATCTCTTTGTTGTGCTTCACAAATGTGAGCTCCTTTTTCTCATGCATTCTTTCTCTTGGGACATTCCCAAGACATATTCCATGTCTTTCCACAGGCATATCATTTTACCTCTCCACCTCTACCTCTTCCTCTTCCCCGGAGAAATATTTTATGCCACCATAGTTTCCTCCTCTAGAGATTTCTCCTCTAGTCACTTGGTGGTCAAATCTACCAGCTTCTTCTTCTCCTACCTTCTAGAATTTTTCCCTGGAGGTTCCTTCTCTTTGGTCAGGATTCTTTCCTTTGCTCCATTGGCTTTGTTTTCTAGCCAAATTTTCCTCAGCTTTCCATACCACCTGATAAGAATCCTCTACTGTACTTATAGTCATGATGACGATCTCATCCTATATTTCATACCTCATTCCATTTATGTACCTAACAATATTTTCTTCATTACTCTCACGATATCCTTCTTTGATGTTTACCCTGTAAATTCTTCAGTGTACTCCTTCACTAACAAACCTTTCTATATCAGGTTCTGCAATCTCCTGAATATATTTATCTGATAGTCCTTGGGTATAAAATTAGCCTTTATCTTGGCTACCATCCTATCCCAACTCTTAATTTTCTTCTTACATTTATACCTCCAATCATCTTGCAATTCATCACCCCATAGTGTTGCATGTCCCTTCAGTCTTGTGGCAACATGCTTCACCTTATTTTCATCATCCATATCTTCATAGTCAAAGTAATTATCTAGATCACTTTTCCAATCTAAAAACTCTTCAACATCCAAGTTTCCCTCATACATTGGAACCTCTACTTCTTCTCTTGCTCCCATTCTTACAACAACTCTCAACAAGCATTCCTCTACAACTTCTTATTTTGAAACTCCTTCTTCTTTTAATTATTCACTCTCAGCTTCACTGATGTCAACAACATTTGGTGTTCTCCTATGTGTTGTCTCCATGGCATCCAATATCACATAGAGTTGCCTAATTTCTTCCTCCATGGATGGATTTGCTACAGGTTTTTCCCCGGGTCCTCTTAGTGGCATGGCTCCAAGCCATTTCCTTAGCAGAATAATGTTAAACCTCCTTCCTCAGAGAGATAAATTTTATGCTCTGATACAATTTGATGTAGACCCCCTCCCTCACTCAGGGTTCGACTGACGTCTCGGTCTAAGGATATTATAAATTTGGGAGCTGGATCATCTCACAAGTTCCTTCCAAACCTTAATCTCCAATTCCACAAGCCTTTTCCCGCTCTATTCGAGAAAAGATTTCTTACAGAGGGCTTTGATAGATCTAGGCACAAAGCCCACATGACCCTAGGAGAAAAATTGTGAGCCAAAATATTCAAAATCCGATGATTTCGGGACTTCGTATCCTCCGAGCTCCGGGAAATCCAATAGAATGGAACTCCGAACCTCCCAAAAAACAAACGCGGGGAGCGTCGGACTCTTGAAGCAGATCAACGACTCTGGATCTTCGATGAAATATACGGCTTTGATTTTCTTTGATTATCTAGGATTGGGTGGTTTGTGAGACACCTCCCTCCAGAACTTCAGGAGTAACAGTCCTGCGAATAAATGTCACGACAAATCAACGACTCTCAGGCTTCAACGAAAAGACGAATCAAATTCATTTCGGTCTTTGGGAGTCCAGGTGATCTCCCATTGCAACTCTTCACAACCCTGTGAAGGCCGAATTAGTAGAGTTGAAATATTCCCTTCATGTATTCCTTTCCCGATAGACCGTCGAGGCTCGCTCTAGTATTCGAGTCCCCGGGGGCCTCTAGACCCAACACCCCACAAATCCTCCGAATTTTCAATCCCTAAACCCTTTGATTGGTTGATTCATGTCATCTAAAATGGATGGCCTAGATGAACTTCATTCTTTGGGGCTCTGGGGTCTTTCAAACCTCGACACACGATTCCTTCCAGACTTACGAATTTCTGAAGATTCCAAAAGCACAAATCAACTACTCTCCTACTTTGTGAAAGCAACGGTCATGTTGGAATCTGGGGCTCCATACTTCAGGATCCCTGGCTCCTCCAACTCACTGTCCTATCGATCACCAAATTGGCGAAGGGTCTGACTTCCTGCCATGTGCTTTCTCCAATCTATGGCAAATATTGAATTTCAGCCTCTGGTCCTTCAGAAGTCTTCTATTTCCGAACTCCACTCCTCACTTCCTCCAAAGTGCTAGCCCACCAGAGCACATGATCTGCTGACACGTATTGATGAGAGATGGACGGTCATGATGATTTTCTCCCTTCGGGACTTCGGGGGTCTCGATGCCTCCTCACTTAAAATATTTCGAAGAATGTGAAGTTCAAAGGACTTCACCAATTATCTCTAGTGCAACTTCACCATATCTGACGACTAACCAATGTCCATTGGTCTCCTTCTTTTGACAACGCTCCTTCCTTTGCGATTTTCAAACACAATATCTCCTGACTTCGGGATTTGAAGGATTTCGAACCCTAGCACATGCCTTGCATGGTTCTTCATACTTGAAGTCTCAAACAAATTTCTAGGTTCACTTATTTCACTCTCTTGCCTTAAGAAGTTTTCAACACTTTTCTTCAGTGTCGGCCCTATGCACTCCTTGCACAGGTATTCCACAAAAGATTTATACTCAGAAGAGTATATGTGCATACCTTGCACTTTCTCTGCAAAACATCCCTCTATCTCTCCAGAGATTTCAAAGTCCCTTCAATGACTCTCGGCTTGCACACCCCTTGCATGGATGTTGTGTGTTCCTTAACAAAATGTTCCAGAAGAGAAAAAACTGAAACTTATACAAATCTTAAGCATTCATTCATATAAACATGAAAACACATACGGGGGAATATAAACACATTAAACATAACCTCATTCAACCAACAAGATGAGTGATAGATAAACACAAGTATCTGAGGAAATCCTCTTCTGTTATATTGAAATAAAATAAATATACAGAGTTATTACAATTATTCTCTTCTTCTCCTTTCAATAACTCAACAACAACCCCCATAAATGAGCATGAAATACAAATTATATACATGAAGGGGCTTCTCGAGCCTTCCCTCTTGACTACCCACTTTTATCACATCGGAATTAAGAATCCTAATCCTAGGTTTGCTATGAATTTAGAACCATTTACAAAGGGGATAAGGATTGATGCCCATGATCTGCACAATCCTTCCATACATTAAAGAAATTATAATCCGCAAGGATTTCTTGGGATGGCTTCAACCTCCAAATATTTAATTACATCCTTTTCACAAATTTAAATTTCAAAACGAAGCTTCCTCCTTCGAGAATCCAAATATTCTCCTAAGTACGCACTGGATGATGCATTGTCCTCTATCATGGATTCCTTTTAATGATGATGGTGATGCTCCTGCATCACTCTCTCTCTCTCTCTACCCCATCCCTCTCTGTCTC
The DNA here is from genome assembly GCA_010110895.2 of Picea sitchensis. Taxonomy (NCBI): domain Eukaryota; kingdom Viridiplantae; phylum Streptophyta; class Pinopsida; order Pinales; family Pinaceae; genus Picea; species Picea sitchensis. Next base: position 34,239 of record SNQJ01S0104616.1, read on the forward strand.
CATATCACTCTCACTCTCACTCTCTCCCCCTTCTATTAATCTCTCCCTCTATCTCCCATTTCTATCCCCCTTTATTCCTAAGGACATATCTCCACTTTGGCACTAAATCCATTTAAATCTAAGACAAACCTACAACAAACCCTTAACCCCCTCCACACCTAATCCCTAAGTGCCCTATTTCCATACCTCTTGTTAATGGATCCACAACCCTTAAACCTCCATATTAATGCTCTAACCACTTCCCTGTGCCTCAAAGAACACTCAATCCTAATCCCCTAGTGCCTAGTTGTCCCCAATCCCCTCTATAACTTTATTCAAAAAGTTATATAGGAAATACAATAAATGGTCTATTTGTTGCATTAAGAGTTCACACATGCTCTTGTGAGTATAAATAAATGAGCTTGCGAAGTGTGCTTGGATCAAATCCTTGAATGTGTGCACACTCTTGCTGGACAGGGAAATGAGGAAAGCATAATTCTCATCCTCTTTCTCTCCCAAAAATGTGACACCATCCCATACATAAAAACAAATATAAAAATCTCTATCTAAACTACAAAATATATGTATAAAATATAAACATAAACACTAAACAATCAAACCTGTTTTCTTCCAATCGATGGTTTTTATAACTAGCCATGATTTCATATATCCCCACCATTAGTGTTCACCCATGACTCTAAAATTGTCCCATGGTCCATTGAGCCATCATTGTATCAAAATGCCCTACCCACTATGCTAGTTATTCTCGTGTGAACCGTCAACCATGTTTCTATTGTCGATGCCCTTGGATTGAAGGGGATGGTTATCATGGGATGGAGCCATCCATTATCACCTAAAATATGTATATGAGATTCATTCCATTCATGAATTTTCTCATAAATAAGAAGAATACTGAAAGTAGATTCTACGGGGCTAACATTGTCAATGTCGAAGAGGGGGATAAGTCAGGTATGAAAGATTTGTAGGGATTTCTTTGAATGCAAGTTGTCTTGTTTAATACTATTAAAATTATTTTCTATGTCTATTGTGCAATGGGATCCTGGAGGGAGGGACTCGGGAGGATTTCCAAAATGAAAGCATACATCATAAACTGCATATTGATCTAAGAGACATCAACCCTTGATCAATTTCCATGTTTACGTTTGTTGGTTATGGATTGGGGTTTAGTGTGCCTTCTTGTGGTTGTGTCATATTTTGGTTGTCTCCAAGTTCCATGTTAATGAGAGTGTCACAATTAAATAATGGAATTTATATAAATTAGGTTGATTTTTAAATTAACTTTGAAAATTACAAAAAGCATTAAATTAATATAGTTTAGGAAATGAAAAAAGTAATAAATTAAATGAGAATAAATAACTGGCTTCTGTAGAAGACAACATTAGGATCCTTTAGAAACTTCATCAGAAATATCCAAGCATTCAATTGGCTCAATGATTTCACAAATGCATGACACAATGGTGGAATGGGAAAAAAATTCCTACGTGCCCTTTTAATTGGGCCCAACAGGAACGTGTGTGCATTCTTAAGAACGCATGCACGTTCCTGTCAAGGAGCCTATGTGAAATGCTCAATGGTGGTTCGAGGTTTGTTGATACCATCACATTAGGAATGGGTGAACTTTCTCAATAATGCACACATGTATCTGCATGAGTGCATTCATTCTCACCCCGTTACCACTTTTTTGTCCATCAACTTCGTGCATATGCCCTATATTAAAACATGAGTTTATGGTTGTATTAATTTTTTATATTTCAATATAATAATATGTGATCCCACAATATTATAAAAATATTTTTATTCTATATTTAATTATACAATATTCATCTTGATGTGGTTTACTATGCTTTCATAAATGGAATCATGTGTGTGTGTGTAGTTTAACAGTAGAATGACATTATTATTATTATTATATGTCTTTATGGGTCATGAGTTAATTATATTAATACATGATCGATTATCGTTATGTTGCATTACAACATGCATAAAGGTTCATTGATTTTGGTTGACTTTGGTTGGCAATGGTTGACTATGCATCACCATGTTTGACTATGGTTAACAATGGTTTGACTATATGGTTGATTTTGTTGGACCATTTTTCACCATGGTTGGTACATGTGATTATGATTGACTACTGTAGACAATATTTAACCATGTTCAACTACAATTAAACATGGGTGATTATGGTAGACTATGGTTAACCAAGCCTCACTATGGTTAATAATGGTTGAATATGGTATACCTTGGTTGATCGTATTTGACTATGCTTAACTTTGGTTGACTATGGATTACCAAGTTTAACTATGGTTAAATATGGTTGATTATGTTTGAGCATGGTTGATTATGGTCAACCATGTTTAACATGGTTGACAATGGTTCACCATGTTATGATATGGTTGATTATATTTCACCATTGATAACAATGGTTCACATGAATTTCTACATTTATCAATGGTGACATTGCATTGAAACATTCATTAAGGGTTATGTCTTATTGAGTTTGGTTGACTTTGGTAGGCCACATTTGACTATCATTAACTATGGTTAGACATGTTTACCATGGTTGAGTACAGTTGAAGAAGGGTGATTGTTGGCTCACTTGCACACATCCTACCTAACGTTGGGGAGTTGATGACCTAGGGTTCATCCAGAGTTGACCAACAAAAACCCAAGGCATCGACATGTCAATCCTCAGTCTAGCAATGAATAAGGTCTCACCCTAGATCCCATGAGAATCACATAGACTATCTGGTCTTGTGTCCTAGATGAAAGGTTAAAATACACCTAGAATCCACTTGAACAGACATTCACACAAAAAACCCCTACAGTTATTTATGATATTAAAAAAATGCAACATTACCATATTCATTCATTTGACTCATACTCAACACAGTGAATGAAAGGAATAATGACAACTTTATATTATTTTCATTCAAACAATGGCATACATGGACCAACACATTCATAATTCATCAGGAATAACACCCTGTGCTCTCATACATTCTCTTAATAATGCATTACAAGGCATCATGCTCTTTCTATTAGAATCTACACATAATAATATGTTGACTTTGTTACAAACTCCTTACAACAAAATTTCTAGCCACATAAAAAACTAATCTTCATACTCACAACATGATTCATGCAAAAAAAAGCCAGATTGATTCTTTCTTTGCTACATACCTCGGCCTCTCCAAACTCTTCTATGTGTATTCACTGCTCCTTTTTATTCCCTTCTCTACTTTGGAACTCTGTCGCCTTTTCCTCTACCCACCCACTCTATTGAATTCTAGTTTTGCACACTTCTACCACCCGCATGTATCCCATGTAACCTATTTAAAGTTGTGGAAGTCTTAGCGAACTTGCCAACTCATCCCTTAAATTCTCCACAATCTCTCATGCTTCCTAAATTAATAATTCAGTAAGAGTCCCATAGATATTCTTCTCGATTTGGCATGTGTGTGGTATCTTCCTGATTCCTGGTGTGCATTATAGAGCTATTACTGACATGCACACCTGATTTTATCCATCACGCACTTGTTGATGTGCGTGAAAAATTGTAGTGCATGCACAAGTTTTCTTGTGCACACACATAATATTTACCCCAAAAATTTGGGTTCCAACAACCCCCCAAAAATATTACTTGGTTCATCCTCAACCCAGTGGCCTTGCTCATGGTGTGACTAATGCCATGGAAGGAATTTTCTTCATAATTCTTGAAGGAACTCCTGGAACTGAGTGTCAAATTTGTTGAGGGTGGCATGGAATTTTTGATTGAGCTAAACTACATTTGTATTAGTATTTCTCACCTAGGGATCTTTCAGGTCAATGTTCTCTATCTTCTTGATCATGGGGGAAACTATGATATTCACAACTGCAAGCTAAGAATAGAAAAATTGGGCCTTATTAGTCGTTTCGTTGCCTAACTCATAAATAGTTTTTTACTTTTCCTAAGAAATAATAATTTTCTTAGTGTTTCCCACAATGGTTTTTGTAGTGTCTTGACACTCGGTCAGGGGTAGAGAAGCCAAAATTCTCTTTTTTTGGGTGACCTCTACTTTGGACGTGCGAACCTTGTCATCAATAGAGATTATTTCTAGTGGATCTTGCAAGTGGTTCTAAAGGGTATGCTAGCACTCTATAATTTCTCAGGATGAAGAAGAAATGGGTAGAGGTAACTACAAAACCACTTCGGAGTCAAGCATCTAGCCCTCCAAGACTCAGAGAGGGATCTCTCTATATTATTTAGCTTTGTTTGGATTAGAATGTAGGATAGTTAGAAAGTACAAGGTTGTTTGTTTCTTTTTAATTGTTTGGTTGGAACAGGGGAAAATAGGCCATTGGGGAAATGGAGTCACATTTCATAATTGATCAAAAACCATGTCTTAACAGGCTAATATTGCAGGGAAGGGTAGGAAAATTCACTGGATCTTCAAGATTTAATGCATGGAAAAGATGGAACGGGTAGAGAATTAAAATTAAAAATAAAGAAACTAAGAATTCCGAGGTTAATCTTCAGTGAAAACACATTAATTATTCCAAGCAAGTGAAAAAGGGTACATTTAAACCAATTCTGTCATTTTATCTCCTTAAAATAATTCAGAATGTAGAAAACAATATGGTGAACAAAAGAAAACAATTAACGAGGAGATTACTTCACCATTGAAACTGACGCAAGAATCATGTAATGTTGCAACTGTATTACTGAAATTTGATCCATGGAGACTCTGTGCGATGGTTTACAAAATTACTTCTATCCTTCAAAAAGGTCCCAACTGATCAACCCTCAATACCTCGAAATCAGAAATATTTATAAGTTATTTACAATGAACCTGCCATTAATGAGGAGGATTAAATTTAGGAAAATATAAACTAATTATATTTCATATTACAAAAATATAGGGATCATGGAGATCTGATCAGATTTATGGTGTTTGATTTGATGGAGGTTGTTGACGATCTATCTTCACTTCTACTATGTTGTTGTTGTTTTGCTATTGACTATGGCCATCTGTGAAAAAATCAAGCAGTTGAATCTAGAGACGATTGATTGCATGCCTATATTCTGTTACCAGGTATACCAAAGCCTCTGACACTTGGTATATTTTCCTTCATGAAATATGTTGCCATCTATTTCTTTGAGTAGATTCGCCTCCTGAAATTTTGAAAGCATAGGGTCCAAGGAAGTCTTCTATTCTCCTAATAAGATATATTTGTCTAAAACATGGGGGATGTTTTTGTATATCATCTTGTTATGAGAAAAATCCTCTCTCGGTTTTTTGAAATTCATCTCCAACTGTCTGGGATCTGGGTTCGAAAAAGATGTGTCAAACAGGAAAATCTGGAATCCCAAGAAATAGGGCTCAAATATGCTCTTGATTATCCCAAACCATCACACCTGTGAAAAATATGAGAGAGTTTATTGAATTTCATCTCGTTGCAGAGAAAATCCTATTTTGTTTTTTCAAAATGATCCCTGGTTTTCCCAGAACCCACCTCGAAAGACGAATGGTAAAACCTTGTGAAAAGCAGCTTTTTTTTGGGGGAAAGGTGGTATTCCGGAGGGAGGGTAGGTGATAAACGGTTTTAGGGGGGGGGGGGGTCCAAAGTATCATGGTAATGACATGTGGTAGGGGTGGTTTTACTTTCCGAACCCCCCTTTGGTTGAGTGATGTAAGGGGGGGAGGGGGGTCTAGAATATCAAAAGGGGAGTGAGTTTTAAAATTAGGATATAATTTTTTTTAGTTTTTATTTAATTGTTTTTGTCTTTTATTTGTTTTTGTTTTATGTTTTATTTTATTTTGTTTTATATGTTTTATTTTATATGTATTTTATTTTATTTGTTTTATTTTGTTTTTGTTTTTATTATGTTTTATGTGTTTTTGTTTAATTTTTAATTAATTATTGTTAATTATTTACAAACATAGATGTTAATTAATTTTTAATTAATTGTTTGTTAATTAATTTTATATTAGCAACCCTAACCTAGTTTTAATAATCTAACTACACTTAATATTACTACTAACTTAATTAAATCAACTTTACTATGCTAATTAATATTAACAATGCCACTAACCATTCATTATTAACCTATTGTTTTTTTTATCCTAAGCTTGTTTATTCATACAGGGACAAAATTGGTGGAGGGGTGAAGAAATGGAGGGTGAGGGAATGAAGGGTGTAGTAGGGTGGTGAAGGATCATATGAAATGGATGGAGGGATAAGCGAAATCAATTGATCTGAGCAAGCCAAATGTCTTCATCATGAGAGCAATGCCAAATAGATAGATGAAGAATCAAATCACCTATGATTGTAGGACCCTAACATAGGCTCCACCTGGGGATGGGAGATCTTTCAAGAGGTGAAAAGAACCATAGAACTATGAACACGCATACCATTGCTTTATCCATTGGGATAATCCTAAACTTTATCCTTTTCTATCCAACATCCTCTGTGGCTGATATTTAAGCAGAAAACTGATCTGTATATTGAATCTGTACTGAGAAAATATTTGAAAGATGCTCACAACCCTCAGCTTATTTGCACACTGCAAACCTGACTCTGAAAAGATGCTTACCTTGTAAGGTTATTTATGTACATATAATCATATGCTAACATGTTGAAATTATGTTTAGTTAGTTAATGGAAAAATGCCAATGAAGCCAATCTATCAGTTGATCCAAAAGCTAAACTCTTTTACTGTTTTTAACAGACATCAAAACTAGATCTTGCGAATGCATAAGGAACTAATTTCCAACCTGATCTTCATAACATAAATATTTGTAACCTTGGAAAATCAAAGAGGCTCTAGGTATCAATTGACATTCTAAAAAGAAGAGCTCCTCCATACATGTAGCTAGAGGGTCATGATGGAAATGACCTATTCCTTGATATTCAAATTCATCCAAATCAAGGTCATGACTTGGAACTTCACATATGATATCTGCATCATCATACAACTTATGATTTAACTGCATATTTTCAGATGGATTTTGAAATGAGACTCCAGTTGAACCAAACCAAGAAACAAATTGCCTAATCATGTCTATATCATAGATTCTTTTAATCCCACGACTAGAAAATGGAACATGATTTTGACTACACAGATCATCCAACACATCATCTATTGGGTCTTGTAGAAACTAAAATGGTTGTTGTATTGGTTGCAATGATTCCAATGTGACTACATGATTCTCTATAGGTTTACCAATCCTTGATTCAAAGATATTAGCAACATTTTCCTTCAAAAACTAAAAGGAATTAAATCCTAATGGTACATAATTATACTACAATTCATCTATGGTTTGAAAATCAATGTAACTCAGGGGCTGCAATCCTGGATCTAGAACAACTTCCATGTCATTAATTATATTCTCAACTAATTCATTAGAACATTCCCCATCCCTACTACTGCCAACTTTCTTATAGTTTTCTCTCAGAAATTGAAATGAAGAAAAACATAAGGGAAAAGACTTTCCACTTACTCCGAGATTTTCTTCACTTTCCTCATTTCTTTTAGAATTAATATGCATAGGTTGATTGTCATATTTGAGCCATAACTGAGCTTCCTTCTCCCAAAAACATGCTACTAGTTTCTTTGAACAGTTACAATTGATTTCAACCATATAATCATCATCTTATTGATCATACTCGGGTGGATCATCCATGTAAGAAAATTCATCAATCATACACATCAGATAAGTTTATTGCTCCTCTGTAGGTCGATTTTGAATTTCATCATTGACCATGTTGTGAATTGAATACATAAAATAATCATTTTCTGATCTATGATACCAAGGGTGAGCTGCAAAATGCTTGGGAATAGGGACCCTTTCTTTCTCTGTAACCAATGGAACATGATTCTTTTGGACAACAAGTGCATTTCTCATGATATCTTTCTACATCATTTCTTTCATTGTGTTGGTCAGAATGTCTAGTTTTTCTTCTGAATATTTCAGCGGCTCCTTTGTTATTTTCTTCCTTTCTTCTGCCTTGATCTTTGACCTTTTGATTAGAAAATTATCTTCCACACTAATTGCACTGTCCTTCATCTCCTTGAGTGTAGTAGTTTTCCTTTCTCTCAACTAAAATTCCATCTCTGGATCAAAGGCATATGGGTAGTGTAATAAAGCTAAACCAGGAGGAGGTTTTATATCAACAGGCATTGAATTGTAAAATTGATTGAATATGGCTGAAAAGTATTGCACTGTTTCTCCTGGATGTCTTTTCAAGTGATCATATTCTTCTAAAGTGAAAAAAAATATTTCTCTTTATCTCCCATTTATTAAGGAAAAGTTTCACAAACTGATTAAACTCACAGATGCTTGTAGTTGGATTTTTTTTGAACCATTCCTTAGCTCTACCTTGCAAATATAAAGAAAAAATCCTAATACAGACATCATCTTCTTCCACCTCAAAAAGGTCAAGATAATTCTTAAAACCCTGAATGTTTTTTTCAGTAGTGATGTTACCACATTCTCCATCAAACATGGGAATATATTTGTAATAATTTGCAAGGAAATCATGGAGTATAGAAGGTAAGACAAGAGGCTTGTATCTATTTGGGATTTTAACAAGTGTAGGAGTATGTACATGAACTATAAAACTAGGATTAATATTTTGAGGCTCATCAATTTGAACCTAATCGACATAAGTTTCAGCAGTATGGTCTTGACCAGGATCAGGAAAGGGGAAGAAATAATTAAAAATAAAGAATATTATGTCTTGGATAAAATTCCAACTTGAATACCTGATCTTTTTTTATTGTCTCATCATGTTTCAGGTTATTCCTCTAGTGGAGTCTTTGCATTGAAACTTATTTGGAGTTGATTGGAGTTTCCAGGTGAATGAAATAGCCTTCTTGTGTCTGATCACTGTCCACCATCAGTAATCAGATCTAGAACTTGATATCTTTTTCTGAGGAAGGTCGCCAGTATGGTCGCCAATATCTTAGCACTCTGTAATTTCTCAGGTTGAAGAAGAAATGGGAATAGGTAGCTACAAAACCACTTTGGAGTCAAGGATCTATCCATCCAACAATCAAAGAGGGATCTCTCTGTATGATTTATCTTTGTTTGGATTAGAATGATAGAATAATTAGAAAGTACATGGTTGTTTGTTTGTTTTGAATTGTTTGGTTGGAACAAGGGAAAATGGGCCATTGGGAAAATGGAGTGACAGTTCATAATTGATAAAAAAAAATGGTCTTAATAGGCTAATATTGTAGGGCAGGGTAAGCAAATTTACTGGATCTTCAAGATTTAATGCATGGAAAAGATGGAACAGGTAAATAAATCCAATTAAAAATAGAGCAACTAAGAATTCTGAGGTTAATCCTCAGTGGAAAACACAAAATATATTCCAAGCAAGTGACATAGGGTACATTTAAACCAATTATGTCCTTTTATCTCCTTAAAATAATTCAGAATGTAGAAACCAGTATGGTAAAAAAAAGAAAACGATTAACAAAGAGATTACTTCACCAATGAAACTGACGCAACAATCTTGTAAGGCTGCAACTGTATTAGTGAAATTTGATCCATGGATACTACGTGAGTTGCTTTACAAAATTAGTTCCATCCTTCAAAAAGGTCCCAACTGATCAAGCCTCAATACCTCGAAATCAGAAGTATTTATAAGTTATTTACAATGAACTTGTCATTAATGAGAAAGATTAAATTTAGGAAAATCTAAAATAATTATATTTTATATTACAAAAATATAGGGATCATGCAGATCTGGTCAGATTTCCGGTGTTTGATTTTATGGAGGTTGTTGATGATCCGTCTTCACTTCTGTCGTGTTGTTGGTCTTTTGTTGCTAACTATGGCCACCTATGACATAATCGGGCAGTGAAATATGAAGACGATTGATTTCATTCCAATATTTTGTTACCAAGTATACTGAAGCCTCTGATACCTGGTATATTTTCCTTCATGAACTTTATTTCCATCTGTTTCATTGAGTAGATTTGCCTCCTGAAATTTTGAAAACATAGGGTCCAAGGAAGTATTCAATTCTCCCAATATGAGATAAATGTGTAAAATATGGGGGAGGTTTTTTTATATCATCTTGTTCTGAGTAACAACCTCTCTCATTTTCTTGAAATTCATCTTGAGCTATCCAACATCCTAGTTTGAAAAATATGTGTCAAACAGGAAAATTTGGAATCCCGAAAAATAGGGATCAAATATGCTCTCGATTCTCCAAAACCATGGAATATGTGAAAAATATGAGAGATTTTATTGAATTTCATCCTATTTCGAAGAAAAACCTCTTTCAGTTTTTTAAAATGAGCCCTGGTTTTCCCGGAATCCACCTCGAAAAATGACTGGTAAAACCTTGCGAAAAGCGGTTTTTTTTGGGGGGAAGGTGGTATTCCAGAGGGGAGGTTAGAAATATTGTGGTAATGACATGTGGTAGGGGTGGTTTTAATTTTTGGACCCCCCCTTTGGTTGAGTGAGGTAAGAGGGGGGTTCCGGAATATGAAAAGGGGACAAACCTAATTAATATTACTAACTACACTTAATATTACTACTAACCTAATTAAATCAACTTTACTATGATAATTAATTTTATCAATGCCACTAAGAATTCATTATTAACCTATTGTTTTTTTTATCCTAATCTTGTTTATTCATGGAGGGAAACAAATGGCGGAGGGGCGAAGAAATGGAGGGTGAGGGAATGAAGGGCGCAATAGGGTGACGAAGGATCGGGTGAAATGGATGGAGGCATAAGCCAAATCAACTGATCCCAACAAACCAGGTATCTTCATCATGAGAGAAATTCCAAATAGATAGTTGAAGAATCAAATCACCTATGATTATAGGACCCTAAGAGGCTAAAAATATATTCGACCAACCCTGAAAAATATTTAAATCGAGATTGATCATTGTGGAGGGCTTCTTCTACCACCGCAATCCTTTGTTGCAGCTTCATATCTTCTTGTGTCGACTGCTAGAGTCATTTGTGTGGAAAGAGGTTATACGATTACAAAAAATGAATATGAGCCTTTATAGCTAAGAGATTTTATATAGGGGGGAAGGTTCAGAGACTCCTCCAAGGTGTTAGGTATCTACACATACAACCCATCGATTGGGTCCAAGAGGTTGTTGAAGGCGGTACAAGTTTCAACATGTTGAGCCCTTGTATTTTCATTCCCTGAGACTTCAATGCCATGTAATTGTTACAAGTCTTGGTGAGCCTGGACCTCCTGTTGATAGTGCACATGAGTCTAATCATGCATTGAGAGTTCTACTTGGTGTTGTTGTTGAATTTGTGCATGAGCCAGACTAAGTGTCTAGTGTCATTCCCCCATATAGTAAGTATGGTAGTAATGTATGTCCACACTGTTGGAGTAGGAATTGGTGCTAAAGGAATTCTTGCATTGGCCATATCAATTGAGGTGACCAGTGAGAGGTTTAATGCTAGTTTTTTCTCAGGGCCACTGGTGTTGTGAACTAGCGCCCATGGTTGAGGTGGAGTGGTGTCAAAAGGAACTACACTAGCAAGATGGTGAAAAATATATTTAAGATTATGGGTAGCCTTCGTATGAATCTGTTGTTGCAAAAACAATTGTCTTCTGATTATTGTAACTAAATTCATAATCCCAAGTGCAAGTCATCCCGGGCCTTGTTGTGTAGTAATAGTGACCAATATAATGTCTTGGTCGGTCCTTTATCTTTTAACACTGACGAGTATGGGATGTAGTGACTGCTACAAAACCTGTTTTCAAACTAATTTATCCATAGGGTTAGCCTTGAAGCTCGAGAATTTAGTTTTCCACAGATAATCTCTCTCCTCTCTTATTTAGGGATGGACCAAATGTGGAAAGGGTCCATGGGAGTAGAAATAGGGTTTTTTTTCTTCTTGAAAGATTCCTTCTCTTTAGGTAACTTGACGATGGGGTCTGTTCCCTATTCCCTATGTCGGGAAGCCTCAACCTGCCTTCTATAATGGTTTCACATAGTGCAAGTTTCAATGGTGTCCATTTCATCCTTGAGGGTCAGTTTCAGATGCACCGACCACTTTGCTAATCCCTACTAGATATCATCTTCTTTGATGTAGAAAAAAATTATCTTCATGGACTCTCCCTAGTCATCACTAGGATAGATATAGAAATTATGAAAATTACATTCAAATTCAATAAAACTAACATACATGTTGATGACGTTACGCAGGAAGAACAAATGTGAGTCGGTCTCCTAGATGATCTATTGGTACCACTTTTGGAAGGATTTATCATTGGAAGCTTGAACAACATAATCTTTGTTGATTTACAAAGAAAGGAATCTAGGGGTCTCAAAATTTGTCCCACCCACAATAGCATGCTCATGGCCCAGAGGGGATTTTCATAGAATCATGGAAAGAAGTAAAGGGATCCAACTATAATGGGATTCCTTCCTAATTTTTTGAACATCGAAGAAATCGTAAAAAAACTTATTGAGAATATAGTGTTCCCATGCCATTCGAACACCTCCAAGGTAGCATTCAACATCTATGACAACACTAATTGGGCATTTGTCTTTTCTTCATTTCTGCAATAACTTACAAGAAATTAGTTAGGGGGGATATCAGACTCGTCGATCATTGTTTTATGGTATTATGAACCAATGTGTTTCCCAGCATGTACCTTACTTTCCATAAATTTCATCTAGTGTGGCATCTTTGGATTTCAATGCTTTTTCTGGATTCTCACCATACATAGAAAGTCATGTGACTCGATCTATAGCCTTTTCATCAGCTGGGTATTTCTCTCCTACTAAAAGGTATCCATCATGTAGCTGAACAATTAGAAATAATATGCAGTATGAAACTGATGTCACGTGGCCAAAGTGAGGATAGTTAACCAGTGTCATAATGGCATCCTATCGAAGTGGCTTGGCCCATTCTTGTGTCAGCACAAGTGCTTGTCCATCCACACTCCTAACAACTTGTTCATAGTTACAAAATAAGAGCTTTGCAAACTAAAATAGGTCTCAGACATCATATTCAATGAATCAAACATATTGAACCTTCCCAGTTTAGGATCTTGTGAAACTAACATTATTGGGTAGCGTTGGCTTCAATGTTTTCATGTCCCTAGCAACCCTAGTTTTTTTACGGGCCTATGGCTTGCTCGACTAGGCCATTTGAAGCTATATTTACTAGGTAATGTGATGTTGTTGAATCTCAAGGTGCATGAAGGTGAATACAATTTTGGAATCATCGAATGTGTACATGCCCGTCACCAAGTACCTTTTCCTATTTTTTTGTGTCGACAAGGGACCAAACTTAGACTACAAATAGTAATCAGTGAATTCGAATGGGGTAGTATAAATGCCTTTGAGAGGATATTTCGACCTTATTATAGCTTGATGATTTGCTGGTAAATGCACTAGGACATTAATAACTCATGGAAAATCACTACCCACCTCAAAGAATATCGGGACACCACTACCTATATCGTCCAATCACCCCCCTCACCGTTAGTTGGTGGGTAGGATGATTTGTCCTTGTGTCCACCATTGGATTCAACTTTACTTCAGTACATGTCAGCCTTACTTATATCCTTTCATATTCATATGGAATTTAAACTAAACTCCATTATCAAACGTACAAAAACTCCATACTGAATTTCCCCATTTACCATCAAGTTATTCAAAATGTGCTACATCTTCAGGAGAGTACAACGGGTTTGTTGGTATTTAAGACACGAAAGTGTCTACACCGCCTAATATTTTATTGTGATGTTGAATTCTCTGCACATGCATGAAGTATTCTTCTTCAAGGGCATCACGCATGATTATTGTGCATCGCTACATCCATTCATGAAGTATTAATCACACAGTTCGTGACACTTATTCACGCAGATCCAATTTCTAGGTCTTCTCCGTGGAGTATTTTCAATAAACACAGTTGGACCTAGAGGCACATGTTGACCTTAGGTCTACGAAGATTTATTTTTTTTCTTTCAATAGGAGCCGAAGGAACCTAACAGATGGAATTTCTTTTCAACAAAGCACATTGGGATTTCAGATATATTATTTGCACACCATGTCACTACTTTTCTATACAACACCTCTTGCAAGAACACATGTATTGGAGGATTGTGACCCGCAACATGAAACTTTCCTTTATTGAGGCTTTGATGGCTATCCATTCATGGATATGCCCCTGATTCGCTACCCATCATTGTATGGATATACCCACCAACATTGTATAGAGGGTGCATATCCAGTGGAGTATAGGAAGTTTCCACTGGATCCATCCCATCAGAATGGTAGGGTATTTATTTGTTATTGCCTACCGCAGTGGTAACTCATGTGCATCTCCTAGTAGAGACATCATATATCTTATTTTTCCACCTCTCCATCATCATCTAAATTTGTATCATAGGATTTCATACTTCTCCAACACAGCTCCCCATCTTCAATGCGATTGATATAATATTCTTTGCGCCCGATGATTTAATAGATGTTTTCCATAATGGAGCTCTATGCATCCTCATTTAAGGGCTCATTGTATCTATCATCTTCAGTTGGATCCAATGGTGCAATCACGTGCAAGGTCTCCACCATAAATGACATATGTCTCTTCTTTAAATTCAACATGGCATTGTTTGTTAATCCCTAAATAGTGGCACAATACCCCTTAATTGGGGCATATTACATTATTAACGTTATTTTATTTATGTCATCTTGGATCCATTAGTTTTAATTGTACCTCCTAGTCTCCTATATATACCAAGGAGACCTTTTCATTTGGAATCATTTGGTATTTAGAAATTTATGTGGTGTATAAGGAGGTTTGCCCCTCGAAGAGGATTATTATCCAAAACTCTCTCTTTTTCAAGGTGTTGAGTACTTATTCTAAGGTTTTTTATGCTATTTTGATATTTGGTTCTTAACATTTGGTATAAGAGCTCAAGGTCTTGGAGTTTCACTGCTGCATCTGAGACACCTTGGAATTTTAGGTATAAGGTTTTTTTTACAACATTTCATAAGGAACCCCTTGGAGGATATTTAGTAGACAGATAAAGGTATGTGGGGTTCGAATTTTAGCTCATGAGACCTTATACTTTCAGAGATATAGCATGTGTAATATAGGGTTATGGAATTATCCTGAATTTAGTAATCGCGGAAGTTTCTCTATAAACTATTTTCTATGACATTTCAGACCCTGAAACCTAAAGGATATTCATATAAATGATCAAGGTAGCTTTGATAAAAATTCCAGCTTCTTGGTCATCCTACTTTTGGAGATACACCTTATGTAAGGTAAGGTATCTGACTAGTCATATTAATTAGTCTCAAATAGGTGTTTCAGTTAAAAAAATTATATATTCTTCAGTGATTATCCAAATTAAGTGAGACTATTTGCATTGGATAGTGGACAGTCTGTAGTATTTCTGGTGCAAGTTTCTGAATCAAATATCATATATTGTGCTCTTGGCACGCTTTACAAGTATGCTCTCCTGGAAGGGACACAAATCAACAAGGTGTGGGGAACTTACCATGACTTCCACTTTGCACATCCAATTTTGATTAGACCTATGGCATTGCAGAGAAGACGTATCAAAGAACTACAAAACAAATTTTTTAGACCCAAAAGGGTCGAAATTTTGGAGATGTAGCAGAAGAAAGATCGTCTAGTAGAACCACCTTGAAATGAAGGTTTAAAAGTGATACTTGTCCAACATGCCACCAAAAAAGGGAACTTATACACCAAATAAGCCTCTAGGTAGTCCTACTTGGACTCTTGATGAAGGTGAAGAAATGTGTAGGGACATACATGATTTACAAAAGAAGACAATAACAAAAGATGAATTGCAATGGATGATGGATTCAACTAAAGCTAAGTAGGAGGAAATAATGGATACTAATATGGATGGTTTAAAAAGGGAGATCTTGGAAGGATTGAAAATTTTCCTAATAGAGAGGCCACCTGAAAGTGAAAATGTATCCCATGAAATTCATGATGAGGACACAAGGAAGATGAATCATGACTAGAGAAACTCCAGCTTGGGGTTGAAGACCAACCACTTTCCTAAGATCAATATGAGGAATTTTGATGGCAATGATCCAATCACATGGATACTTCAGATGGAGCAGTTCTTCGATCTACATGATGTGCCACATACAAAAAAGGTACAAATTCCTTCTTTATATTTAGAACCCAATCAATTTGTGTGGTATCCAAGTCTTTGTTCTCGCAAATCACTTTTCACTTGGAACATTTTCATGGAAGAAAGGATATCACACTATGAGGGAGGATACAAGGAGAAATACCTTCTTTAGCCAATTGATCCATCCCAAGAAAAAGGGTTCAGTTACGGAGCACATCGAGAACTTCCAAAGATTGAATATAAAGGTAACAAATATTCAAGATGAGCACCTGATTTATGTATTCATATAAAATTTAAAGGATAACCTTCAACATGAGGTTCACCTTTGGGAACCCAAATCATTGGAGAATGTGTTGACGGTGGCGAGAAATGTTGAAAGTAAAAATATGGCTATGGCTACTAGAAGGACCACTCCTAAAATATATCGAGAGAATAATGTTCCTTCTTCTAAAACACCTCAACCTACAAGGTTGAGACCTCAACAATTGGAGGAAAGAAAATCAAAAGGTTTATTCTTTAATTGTGATAGAAAGTACAGTAAGGGGCATAAGTGTGGTGAGAATAAATTATTCTACATAGATTGTGAAGAGGAAGAAGAAGAAGAAGAATAAGAAGAACAAGAACCATCTCAATATGAAAACCTAGAAGAGATTTCTTCTGAAGAGTTGACTCCCACGATATCATGTAATGCATTGGCTAGAATTAGCACTCCTCAAACCCTCAAGATCAAAGGATGTATCAAAAATAAAAAGTTAATAGTGTTAATTGATTATGGTAGTACTCATAATTTCACTCACTGTAAATTATCCAAATATCTCAATTGATTTATATATCCAACACCAGAGTTTCAAGTAATGATTGAAAATGGAGGAACTATCAATTTCTCAAGAAAATGCTATAAGATCAATCTTACTATGGGGGAATATGTAATGAATAGTCCAATGATTTCTATACCCATGGGTGGTGTTGATGTCATACTAGGAATCCAATGGTTACAATCATTGGGAACAATGAATTTTAATTTTCAAGAACTTTTCATGAAATTTTCATTGGAAGGAAAGGAAATTGAGTTAAGGGGTATCATAGGGAAACCTAGTAAGGTGATAAGTTCTAATGGCATGACAAAATTATTGAAAATGGGGAATCAGGGTGTAATTGTACAACTATGCTCACTATATTTTCAAACATCTAAGCCATCTATTCCCCTAGATCTCCAAGGGATCATTGATAAGCATTCCAAAGTATTTGAAGATATTCCCAGAGTTATTCCACCCACTTGAAATCATGATCCTGCTATTCACCTAATTCTTGGGAGTATTCCTCCTAACATCAGGACTTACATATACCTTTATTCCCAGAAGAGTTAAATTGAGCGTATAGTTGAAGAAATCTTAGAGGCTGGCATTATTAGACCTAGCCAAATTTCTTACTCTGCACCAGTCGTAATGGTACTCAAGAAAGAGGGCTCATGGTGTATGTGTCCAGATTATAGAGAGATAAAAAAAATCACTATTAAAGATACGTTTCCCATTCCCATCATTGATGAATTGTTAGATTAAATACATGGATCAATCTATTTCACAAAGTTGGATCTATGTTCAGGGTATCATCAAATTAGAATGAAGGAAGCATATATCCCCAAAACAACATTCTGAAATCATGAAGGCCATTATGAATTTTTGGTCATGCATTTTGTCCTTATGAATGCACCTTCCATATTCCAAGAATTGATGAATTCCATTTTGAAGCCCTTTCTTCGAAAATTTGTGTTAGTATTTTTTGATGATATACTAATCTATAGAAACTCTTGGGAGGATCATGTTCGATGTGTTGACAAGGTGATACAACTACTAAAGGAGCAACAACTATATGTCAAACCATACAAATGTTTCTTTGGGGTGAAGGAGCTAGATTATTTCGGTCATATTGTATCTCAGGAAGGTGCCAAGGTAAACCCTAACAATATTAAGGCAATGATGGACTGGACGATTCCAAAAACATTGAAGAATCTTAAAGAATTTTTGGGTTTGACATGTTAGTATCGCAAGTTTGTTCGAAACTATGGGAGAATAGAAACACCTTTAACGACATTAAATAAGAAGGATGCATTTTCATGGACTCTAGAGGAAACTCAAGATTTTGAACAACTTAAAAAGGCGATGTGCAAATATTCTTTCTTGACCACACCAGACTTCAAAAAAACATTTAGTGTGGAATGTGATCCCTTGGGAAATGGAACTCGTTTTTTTCTAATGCAAGAAAGAAATCCCCTTGCTTTTGAAAGTTGGCCACTCAAGGGAAAGTACTTACAAAAACCCATTTATGAGAAGGAAATGATGGAAATACTACATGCATTGAAGAAATGGCGCCCTTACCTAATAGGTAGGAACTTCAAGGTCAAAACATATCATGATAGTATTAAATACTTCTTGGAACAAAGACTATATTCAAACGAATAACAAAAATGGGTGACTAAGATGTTGGGTTATGATTTTGAAATCATCTTCAAAAAAAGAAGAAAAATGTTGTGGCAGATGCACTCTCAATAAAAGATGAATATGTTGAGGCCTTTCTCCTTTCTATCTCGATCATCCAACCCGATTGGATAATAGAAGTGTGGTATGAATGGAAGAATGAAGAAAATGTGTGGACTCTCATTCAAAGGTTGTAGAGGGATTCTAGTGCATCAAATACATTTACATGGAAAAATGAGTCACTATGGTACAAAGATCGCTTATATTTATGTAAGAACTCCCAACTCAAACAAAAGGTACTCTTGGAATTGCACACCTCTCTGGGGTGTAAATACTTCATGGGTTATAAACACAGCTGAAAGTAAAAGACCTCTGAATCAAGAAGATAATTAGGCTCCACAACCAACAATATCCCACTTGGAGATTGATCTCAACAATTCCATCATTGTTGTATATGCTGGACTTTGAACCTTCTTGGACCTGGAAAATTTCTCATCTTCATCTTCATTCTTGAAGACCAACTTCAACTGAGCAAGAACTCAATTTCTCCTTGGTTACTCCCTTTGTTAACATGTCTGCAGCAT
>SNQJ01S0104618.1:0-11849 GCA_010110895.2 Picea sitchensis
CACCTAAAATCATTCCTATAATCTCTCCTAGGTGTCCCCATATTCCCTTACACATTTTAATGACTTACGCCCTTACTAAATTCCTAGTTGAGTTCAATTTAGAAAGTTCTTAAAGGCAAGATTCCTTCCTAACTTAGTCATTCTATTTTTTCCTTATGTTTCCCTTCTTCTTTATGTTTCCCCCTTTTTCCCTTAGTTTCCTAATTCTTTTAAGTTTACGTCTTTTCCATTTTTATCTAAAACTCAAATTAGCAAGTGTAGACAATTACCTTTTTCCACTTCTTATTTTTAATTAGTAAATTTTAATTAGCATAAGTAACAAACAATCATTTCCCATTTTTGAAAATTTAATCCCCCAAAGTAATTTGATTTTAATAAATTAATTGAATTTCTTACCCCCTTCTCGTCACATGTTTAATGATTATTATTATTATTATTATTTTAATTTTTTTTAATTTTTTTTTACCACAAGTATCACTTAGACCTAGATTTTATTTTCCTAGGCTGGGCAACATTTTTATTAGGGAGATTGTTTTTAAATATTTCTTATCACATCATTGGTCTAAGGCCATCGGGGTTTATTCACTTATTGGTTAACAACGTGATGTGCCCTTCAGGACGCACTAGGTGCTCCAAGGGTGCCACTCGCCTTATTCTATTTCTCTTGCACGATGTTCCCTTCAGGACACACTACGTGCTCCAAGGGTTCCACTCGCCTCTTTTCATTTTTCTTGCATGACGTGTCCTTCAGGATGCACTACGTGCTCCAAGGGTGCCACTCGCCTCTTGAATTACTAGGTAGATATCAAAAACCCTTGGAGTCAATACTCTACGAAGTGATCTTGTGGGAGACTAAGCACCTCTAAGGAATAAGGGCCCCTCCTTATTGCACGGCCCTTAGAATCATCGTGAGTGACTATCGCAGTCTTCCCTCATGACATCGTGGGCCTTATTGAACCAGGTAATCATTAGCCTACAGTTCGAGCCACGACGGGAGTGCTAGTAGGATGTGGCAGGGATGATGTCCACACCTCTCCCTCAACGTCTATGTTTGTCGTGCATGACCCCTCTACTCCACATGTGAGTTTGGTCAACAAGCTATCGTCAGCCTGCATCATCAGTGAATCATGTTAGAAATAAAATCAATAATCATAACATCTAATCAGATGTGCATATGTCATATCAACAATAATAAAAACCCAATAGGCCACTCCATGAATTGATCCAGAGTCCAAGGGGTTTCATCGAGGCGTCTAAATCCTCGAGGTCCACAGTCCTACACACTCAGGAGAACCCAGTCAATATCACCTGTCTATGTCAAAACAAAAAAATAACATGTCATCATATCCATAATGACCCATAATCATAATTAGATGCTCAATAGTATAATAATCCAAATCACTTTCAAGTAAGTGTCCTCAAAGAATAAGTTCGCTCAGTGCGTTCAAGAGTGGGATGTTACATACACCCCCTCTTGGTCTAAACTTCATCCTGAAGTTTCACAGTATATAAGTGTCGAAATAATGTGTATCACAGTATCATAAGTCTATCTATCAAACAAAAATGTAAATTGCTAGCTCATATCATATGCATCCTCCCAGGTCGTTGAGTGCGGACTATAGTTCTCCCACTAGAGCTTGACCTGATCTACTGTTTGACATCGTAGCTATCGAATGCGAACATACATGATGCGGATTGGCTCATCCATGATCACCCCCTCATATTATACCTGTAAGGAACTCATGTCAATAACATGTGTAGGATCACTAACATAATGTCTCAAAACATATACGTAAAAAACATCGTGCATACGCCTCAAAGAATTAGGCAACGCTAGTCGATAGGCCACGAGCCCCTTCCCCTCCACAATCTCGAAGGGTCCCATGAACCTAGGAGAGAGTTTATCTCCCTTTATAACCTTGATCGAACTCTTATGTGGTTTTACCCACAAGAAGACTCGATCACCAACTTCGTAACTACGGTCAACATGGTGCGCATCGACATAAATCTTTTTCCAATCCTGCGCTTCTTTGTTCCTTTGTCTTATTATTTTCCTTTGATCTTCCATTTCTTGGATCAATTTTGGTCCCACCAAGACCCTATCCTCAAGTCGATCACAACTCAGAGGCGTCTGACATGGTTGCCCATAAAGAAACTCGAAAGGCACCATCTTAATGGTCCTTTGGTAAGTATTGTTATATATGAATTCTACCAGTGGAAATAACTCTTCCCAACTCTTTTGTAGGTCCATCACGTACATGTGTAACATGTCTTCCAAGATTTTATTTGTTCGTTCAGTCTACCCATCAGTATCCGAGTGATAGGCAGTACTAAAATTAAGTTGGGTTCCCAAGGCCTCTTGTAAACTAGTACAAAATCATCTGGTAAACATCGATCCTCGATCGGATATAATCCTCTTAGGCACGCCATACAGCCTCACAATCTCACTGATGAAAACTATAGCTATTTTAGGTGCCTAATACATCATATGCATAAGAATAAAATGAGCACTCTTCGTCAAAGTGTCGACTAACAAAAAAATCGAGTCGTGTCCCCTTGCCATCAGTGGAAATCCAACAATGGAATCCATTGAAATGATATCCCATTTTGATTCCGAAATAGTGTGAGGCTGTAGTAATACTTCTAGATGTCTATGTTCAGTCATTATCTACTGACATTCTAGACATTTGGCCACATACATGACTATGTTTTCCTTCATTCCTTTCTAGAAGAATAAGGGATTAAGGTCTACCCTCATCTTCATGACTTCCGGGTGAGCCATGTACACTGTTGTGTGAGCCTAGTTTAGGATCAAACTCCTCAACTCGTCATTCGGTGGTAAGTAAATTCAATTTTTAAACCTCAATAATCCATCTTTGTCAAACTTAAATCCTTCAAACCTTGGTACCATCATTGTGTTTATCCCAATAAAATCCTTGACCTCTTTGTACCATTCATCATCGTGCTATACATTTAGAATCTTTTCACGTAGATTCATCTGAAGAGGCAACACCGAAAAGATGCATGGTCTCTGAATCAATGCATCTGCAACTCGGTTCACTGTTCCTTTCATGTAAGTAATCTCAAAATCGTATTCGCTAATCAATTCTGACCAACGTCCATGTCACACGTTCAGGTCGCTTTGTGTAAATATGTGTTGACGTCCATAGTGGTTCATTTTTAGTTCAAATTTTTGTCCAACAAGGTAGTGTCTCCAAACTTTCAAGGCACATACAATGGCTAACAAATCCAAATCATGCGTCGCATAGTTATCCTCATGCCTTCTCAGTTTCCTTGAGATGTAAGTGATCACTCGACTGTCTTGCATAAAGCCTCCGCCTAAGCCTTCCTTGGATGCGTCAGTGCATACCAATAAGTCTGCGTTCATGTCAGGGACATTTAGTATCGGTTTTGTTTTAAAAAATGCTTTGAGCCTCCAAAATGCTTCCACACATTTCTCGGTCCATACAAATTTCTTCTTCTTCTTCTTCAATTCGGTGATCGGATTTTCTATCTTCGAAAAACCCTTGATGAACCATTGATAATGTCTTGCTAAACCCATGCAGCTACGCACTTCTGAGACATCCATCGACATAGGCCATTCCATAATATCCTCGATCGTTTCTGGATCCATGGAAATACCCTCGCTGGAGGTGACATGCCCTAAGTAGTGAATATTCGATTGATAAAACGATCATTTGGACATTTTCCCATACAATTTGTTCTCTCACAAACACTGTAGTACCAAGCGCATGTTCTCGTGATTCTCCTTCATCGTCTGAGAGTAAATCAAAATATCGTCAATGAATACCTCAACGAAATTGTCCAAGTACTCGTGGAACACCCCGTTCATCATAATCATAAATACCCATGGGGAGTTTGTCAGTCCAAACGGTAAAACAGTAAACTCATAATGTCCAAACCTCATCTTAAAGGCGGTCTTAGGGACGTCATCCTCAATGATCAATAATTGGTGATACCCTAATCTCAAGTCAATCTTGGAAAACACCGTCACACCCTTTATCTGATCAAATAGATCATAAATCCTTGGAAACAGATACTGATTATTTATCCTTTCCTTGTTCAATTGACGGTAGTCAATGCAGATTCTCCACGACCCATCCTTCTTTCATATGAAAATAATAGGTGCAACCTATGGTGACACACTTGGATGTATAAGTCCCAGGTCCAACAACTCCTTTAGTTTCATTCTCAACTCTTGTAACTCTGGGGTTGACATATGATAAGGCATTCTCGCTATTGGTTCAGTCCCCAGTTTCAAGTCTATGGTAAACTCCAATTCCCTCTCTAGAGGCATCCTAGGTAACTCCTCTAGGAATATGTCTACAAACTCTCTCACCACAACAAGGTGTTCTAGAACTTTCGCTACTCCCTTTTCGTTTAACGCAAGGATCGCATAAAGATTACACCCCTTGCGCATGATCTTCCATAGTTGCAAGGAAGAGATGAACCTCATAGAAAATCGTTGGTTCGGACCTACAATCATGCGTCTTTGTCCCTCATCATTGACCAAGCTGAATTTTTTTGTCTTACAGTTGAGTATCGCCTCATGCATTTCCAACCAGTCCATACCGATCATGAAGTCATAAGATATTAAGATCATGACATACAGGTTGGCCCTAGTGAAAAACTCTCCCAGGTTAAGGGTACAACCCATAACCTTTCCTCCAACCTTCTGCTTGGCTCCCGAAGCATATCTACAAAGCTAAACTCATTATGTTCAATTTCCTTTATCTTAATCCTTTTTAGTGCTACACCATAATTGAAACTCTCGATAGCACCGAGATCTATTATAATACTAAGGGTCTAGTCAGCGACGGTACCTGACATCTGGAGCACAATCGACTGGTGCTCTTCCTAGTGGTTATTTATCATTTCATGAATCCGATGGGCCTTGCCCAAATCTCCCAGGTAGTGGGTCTGGCTGATCCAGATGCTCTAGTACTCTCCACTAGGTAGTCACGTTAGTAGTGTGGCTCCCCACAAGTCCAACACCTCTTCTTCGGTCCAGTACTCCTAGTACCTAAAGTAGAAGATAACAGCCCACCGGCTTGGAATCATGGTATGTTCTATTGAACAGTCCTACACTGTTGTTGTTGTGATCGACGTTGTTGCTGACATTGTGCTCCCCGATAAGGATTTCAATACTAAGGCGTTGGTCATTGAGTTGTAGTGAAAGTGCATCTTCTCTAGAAGCCACGATACCCTGGCGTATGTCTATCTGGTGTCTGATGTTTCTGCGCACCAAATGACAACTGCCCTGTTGGTATCGCTAGAGTCCTTATTTGACCCCCACTGATAAGCTCCTCCTCTGCTATGAGGTCCTTCTGGACAACATCATGCAAGGTCCGAGGCATCAGAATCCTAACCTTGGCATGTATGCTGACATTAAGGTCGAACAAGAACCTGTTGACCTTAAGTTTCTCAGTATTAAGGTGTAGATCATGCCAAAGCAACTCCATAAAATGAGCTTCGTACTCTGGAACCGTATGGTCGCCCTGTCGTAAGTCATTGAAATCAATGAGCTAATGCTCAATGAATTCCTCTGATAGGTACCTCTCTCAGAACCGTTCCTCGAATAGTTCCCATGACACATCTTCAACGACCATGTTCAATTGTTGTAGGAGTGTCTTCAACCATAGAAGAGTGCTCCCCTTCAGTTGAAAGACCACCATGCGGACCTTCATGTTGTAGGTATAGTCACAAATTGAAAATCACATCACCATATTCTGCAACGATGCCTCGACAGTTTCACCATCTGGGGCACCAAAGAACTCTGGAAATTTGACCTTCTAAATTTCGTGGTGAATTCTACCTATACCGACTGGAGTGTGTGATGGAACCTCAGGGGGTGTCGATGCCCTAGCCTCATCTCTGTCCAAACGACTAATTAGTGCCTCATACATGCGCTGAAAGGACTTCATCAACCCAACCACATCTCCAACCGCTCTCTGCTCCTGCCTGAAAACCTGTTTGTCTCTCTAGGGGTTAGACCCTTCAGGAATGGATGCTACTGGAGGAATTGTGCATCCTCCCCTAACACCCCGTCGTCTTCCTCTGTGGCATCCTCTAACCATGACTACCTACATGAATAAAAGTCAACTTAATTAGCAACATTATAACCAAACATTATATCAACGTAAGACATAGTGTTCCCAAGTCACGGGTTCAACACCCCTCTGATACCATATGTAACGACCCCATTGTTACGACTACAAGTGAAGAAGAAAGTCCAATTTTTTTTTTGTTATTAGGGAGGAAGGAAAGGATGACAAACAGTTGAACCACACAACCTGAAGATGAAAACATGCACACAGATTAGTCCACATACAACAACGACTCAATGCACTAGTACAATTATCAACTGGGAAAAACATGCGTAAATCAAAGATAGGAAGGACTCCCTATCGGATGCACAATACGGCGACGCTTACAATCTAAGGACAACATCCACAATCCTGACACAATGGTCTCGACGACTAGTCACTAGAACCTATATGGCATGCAAAACCAAATGCATGAAGGCATTACAACTCGAGTGCCCATAATGAACTTGCATAGATCAAACAACACCCACAATGGGAAGAAAGACTCGGGCCAAGTTATCATTCTCCTCTATCCAATAGAGTGTACCATGATCCCCTCATCAAGAATCATGTCGTCCCCTGGTGATAGGTGTGGAAATAACCCTAGTGCAACATAACCTATTTGGACCAAGGACTCAAGATAAATCCAATGCGCTAGGATCCAAAATATTGACAAGAAGACTACACCCACACCCCAAGAAACAGGTTGACAAGACACAAGATGACAACATTTAAAGGAAACACACAAGCTAATACCCGACTCCACCAACAACCCAATCATTAACTGATAAGAAATATGTCTAAGTGAAAAGGGTGAATTGTTACCAAGCTATAATGGTCATAAATGTTATCATAAGGTGAATTGAGTTAGGCACTGAACAACATCAAGAAACGTTGATTAACAATTACCCACTATCTGTTAGATTAACTGACTAGTGATCTATGTTTCTTATAAATAATCGACTTGTTGTCTAAATTGACAAGTCCTAATTAATCAATAAATACAAATCTAATTTAACAATTTAACAGTACCTAACTATATTAACAATATCAATATATATAATGTTATTAATAGAACACTATTAACAATATTAATTACAACATGTTGTCCATCATAAATATAATCTGTTGACGATTGTAATGCAATTTGTTGTCTAATTTACATAAGTGGTTGTTGCCAATATATAAACATTACCCAATATGTCAATATCAATATATTGAATTTCCCAAGCGAAACATATCAATAAACACGTTGTCCCACACATTGATATCAATAATGATGATGTACAAAATTCTCGTTGTCTAGATGATGTACGGGATGACAACGAAGCCTAAAATCTTGTTACCTAGAATTGAAAAGGAAGCCTTGTATAAAAATTTGCGGTCTATTATCAGATGAGACATGTTGTCTGTTACTCATAACAAATTCATTGTAAATAAACTATCATTGAGTTAAAACCATTGTGGTAAATCAATGTCAACAAAGGCTAAGTCATCCACAATTTAATGTTGTTAACTATGCATTAAACTCGTGGTCAAAACATAGTGCTTATTTATTACACAACTAAATGATAATTAATACACCCATACGACAGATCTTTCACTCATCAAAGGTTAAACCACAGTCCTCCATAAATATTCAATGATGTCATACAATCCATATTTTTTTCCATACGAAATTCTAAGTCAACAATGAAAGCTTTGTACAACAATAAAATTTCTGGGCATGGCTATCCACTATCCACAATATAAAAAAAATGCAGAAATAAAAATGCTATCTCTATCAGGTTATAAATGAATCATTGTGAAAAAGGGATGGAATTGCGGTCTAAAAATGAAATCATTGGGAAAAAAGAGTGAGTTCGTTGTGCAAGGGATCAGATAGATAATTGTTGGTAAGGTTCTACCAAAATGTTGCATTCAAACCACAATTTTGCTGGCCAATAAGTAGTACGAAAATAGAGATAAAAGCCATCAATGCAACACCAGGGCATCAAAGGTAGTAAACATGAATTTGAAGCATAAGGACACTGCACCATTCACACATAAGAAATGATACCCTCTACACAGTAATTTCTTCCCCACTCACACAGTAGAAATGCACCAATGGCACACCTAAAATGCTACCATACACACCATAGCCATGCCACCATTTTCACAGTAAATGCAACTTCAAATCTCTATCAATCCATTAAGTTTTCTACCTACGTATAATTAGACTGTATCTATATGAAATTCAATCCCAAGCGATCCAGGTATTAGAGTAAATAATTTGGTCGGTTAATCTATGTAGAACGCAAAGTAATAAAAGAAATAAAACATCCTCCAGTGTGGCCAAAGGTAGAGTAAAAATTCATCATCAAAAGTAATAAATCACAGAGTTAAATGGCAAACCAGATGTATAAAAAAAAACCACACAGTATATTCGCCAGGAAATGTATCAAATGAAGACGTAAATTGCCAGGAAATGTATTGAAAACACATAGATACTTCACCAGGAAACACATTAAAAATGCAAACTTAAATTGCTAGGAAAGGTATTAAAAACACAGAGTTACTTGACCATGAAATGCATTAAAAATGCAGACTTAAATTGTGAGGAAGGGTATTAAAAATGCAAAGTTACTTCGCCAGGAAATGCATTAAAAACGCAGACTTAAATAATTGCCAGGAAGGGTATTAAAAACGCAGAGTTACTTCGCCGGGAATGCATCAAAACACAGACATCAAACATAGAGGATAAAAAATTGTTTGCTGCGGGAAGGGAAAAACAATCACAGAGGTAATCAATCGAAAAAACGCGCAAGACAATCACTCAAACAAGAACAATCAACATCAGTAGACAGTTGGGCAACACTATCCTTCGCTCATCATTCACGCATAGAAAATCAGGGCATTAGGATCTATATGCCTATTAACACCGAAGTGATGATTGTCAATCTGACTCCTGGATGACTACTCAGGCATGGACTGATGATCTAGGGATGAGGACAAAAGAGAAAGAACAATCTCTTCATAATAATCATTAAAATAGACAAAACAGTCATAACAGTCAAGGATCGATTGCTAAGCAAATCAATTCAAGCAGCGAGCGTAAAGCTATGGTGAATTTGAGTTCTCGATTAAAAATTCTAAGTAAAACACTTTCTTGACACAATTAAAAGTACAAAAATGAAAACGGAAGATCAATATAAATCTGCCATTCAAAATAAAAGCATGCGTAATGTAGCCCAAGGTGATGGATCTGATTCATTGTCCCGCACACTCTATCCCTCTCTCACTTGCCGACCATTTTGAATTCACCGGTATCTCCTAGCCAACGCTAGGGGTAATATTATTCCCCCTGATCCCCCCTGAGCCGTAAAGGGGCCACACACACTAAACCAAAGAAAAACTAGCTACCAGCTCGCCTCACAAGGTTGAGCTACCACTCGTCACCGAGCTTGCTATCCCAACTCCCACAAGATAAGTCAGTCAAGTCAAAAATTATGCAGTGTAACGTTATGCATAAAATAAGATATCCATACTCCTCCTCCTCCCTCCTTTATACAGAGTTTCTAAGTTATTTCTTTCCCAAAATCCCATTTAATTTATTTTTCAAAAATTTAATTCAGAAAAACCTCCCCCGTACACATGTCACCCATCCCCTTAGTTGCACAAGAAATTGATTTAATTAATTATTTAATTACTCCTATTTCCCTCACCCACCTAAAATGACTCCTAGAATCCCTCCTAGGTTTCCCCATATTCCCTTACACATTTTAATGACTTAAGCCCTTACTAAATCCCTAGTTGAGTTCAATTCAAAAAGTTCTTAAAGGAAAGATTCCTTCCTAAGTTAGTCATTTTGTTTTTTCCTCATGTTTCCATTTTTCTTTATGTTTACCCCTTTTTCCCTTAGTTTCCTAATTCTTTTAAATTTCTATCTTTTCCCTTTTTATTTAAAACTCAAATTAGCAAGTGTAGAAAATTACCTTCTTCCCCTTCTTCTTTTTAATTAATAAATTTTAATTAGCATAAGTAACAAACAATCATTTCCCCTTTTTGAAAATTTAATCCCCCAAAGTAATTTTATTTTAATAAATTAATTGAATTTCTTACCCCCCTTCTTGTCACATGTTTAATGATGATTATTATTATTATTTTAATTTTTTTTAATATTTTTTTACCACAAGTATCACTTAGACCTAGATTTTATTTTCCTAGGCTAGGCGACATTTTTATTACGGAGATTGTTTTTAAATATTTCTTATCACATCATCGTTCTAAGGCCATCTGGGTTTATTCACCTATTAGTTAACAATGTGGCGTGCCCTTCAGGATGAACTAGGTGCTTCAAGGGTGCCACTCACCTCATTCTATTTCTCTTGCGTGACGTGTCCTTCAGGACGCACTATGTGCTCCAAGGGTGCCACTCGTCTCTTTCCATTTTTCTTGCGCGACGTGTCCTTCAGGACACACTACGTGCTCCAAGGGTGTCAGTCGCCTCTTCAATAACTAGGTAGACATTAAAAACCCCTAGAGTCAATACTCTGCTAGGTGATCTTGTGGGAGACTAAGGGCCTCTAAGGAATAAGGCCCCTATCTTATTGCACACCCCTCAGAATCATTGTGAGCGACTATCGCAGTCTGTCATCACAACATTGTGTGCCTTCTCGAACTAGGTAATCGTTAACCTATAGTTCAAGCCATAGCGGGAGTGCTAGTAGGTTGTGGCAGGGTTGTTGTCCGCACCTCTCCCTTAACGTCTCTGGTTGTCGTGCATGACCCCTCTACTCCACATGTGAGTCTGGTCGACAAGATATCATAAGCCTAGATCATCAATGAATCATGTCATAAATAAAATCAATCATCATAACATCTAATCATATGTGCATATGTCATATCAAAAATAATAAAATCCCAATAGTCCACTCCCTGACTTGA
Source organism: Picea sitchensis (assembly GCA_010110895.2). Classification (NCBI taxonomy): domain Eukaryota; kingdom Viridiplantae; phylum Streptophyta; class Pinopsida; order Pinales; family Pinaceae; genus Picea; species Picea sitchensis. Next base: position 11,034 of record SNQJ01S0104618.1, read on the forward strand.
TCTAGAGTCCAAGGGGTTTCGTCGATGCCTCTGCATCCTCAAGGTCCACAGTCCTGCACACTTAGGAGAACATAGTCAATAACACCTGTCTATGTCAAAACAACAAAATGACATGTCATCATATCCATAATGCCTCATAATCATAATCAGATGCCTAATAGTATAACAATCTGGATCACTTTCAAGAAAGTTTTGACGTAGGCACGCCCACCAGGGCACGTCCGCTCACACAGGACCTTCTCTTCCCTTGGCCTGAAGAACTGAAATGCCCTTCAACTCCCCTATCGCGACTTCTTTGTACCCACATAATTCTCTTAAACAGAATCCCCTTTCAAATCGGGGAATCAGACTTCACGAAATCGTGAGTCCTACGGTCACGAGATCGGGCCCTTTGAATCCCCAAAACTGGATGGCTTCCGTCAACGCTGAATTTCTCTCACCTTATCGGGACTTCTACCTTTATTGCAGTTTCGCAACTCACGATGTCGTGCACTTTGAATTGCCGAATCCCGATACCCGATGTGTCGAATCTCCGATGCGCACGGGTGAATTGACCTTTCAACAACTCGTCACTCCTATCAGGATTTCAGGATTCGCAGGATCGCGAATCCTGCTGCCAAAGGATTCGTGACTTTACATTCCCCGAACCCCGATGAAATTCCACCTGTCCTCCACTATCTCATACTGCGGCCCACACGACCCTTCTATCGGAAATTCACCGATCGCGACTCCAAGCGGCAAGGTTTCTTTATTTTCAAAAACCCCGATTCTCTGATCCCTGACTCTTCGGGATCTTCTGACACACGTCCACACAAT
>SNQJ01S0104618.1:21004-33865 GCA_010110895.2 Picea sitchensis
ATGCATAACATGCTCTTCACAAGATTTACTAAATATCAAGATTTCATCCAAGTAGACAATCACACAATCATCAAGAAAAGGCCTTAAACCATCATTCATAACTCTCATGAATGTAGCATGAGCATTACAAAGACCAAATGTCATAGCCATCGATTCAAACAAACATTGTCTTGTTTTGAAATTTGTCTTCCATGTGTCTTATTCAACAATCCTTATCTTATGATATCCATTCTCAAATCTAACTTAGTAAAATAGTTAGCATCTTTCAATTGATCATGAAAATATTCAATTCTAGGAAGAGGATAACGATTCTTTACCATAATATCGTTCAAGGATTTGAAATCTACATACATGTGGGATGTACCATCTTTCTTTGGTACTAAAAAAATTTGTGATCCACATGGCGATGTGCTTGGCATGATAACCCCTTTGTCAAACAACTCTTGTATTTTTTTTTTAATTTCAACATTCTCCATGACTGACATCCTGTACACACCAATGTTTGGAAAAAGAAAATATTGTTGCAATTGAATCTCATGTTGGATACCCCTTTTAGGAGGAAATCCTTCTGGTTCCTAAAGCATCTCATCATATTAGTTAACAACCTCATATAAATCATATCTTAACTTTGCATCACAACCTTGAAAATCTTGTTTTTCAACATTGTCTTTGGGTTTTATCATACAGAGTACAAAGTTCTTACTAGCATTGACTAATCTCTTCATTTGTCCAACATTTATATGTGAGAAATTCAACTTCTTTGTATGTGCTCTAACAATGTACTCAACTTAATTTTTAAACAAATGATATTTGTTCTCATGAGATGAAAGATGGCTCTCCTATCATATAAATATGGGCTTCTCAACACAATACCACAAATATGCAATGGAATAACATCAAGTTCCACCTCATCTATAAAGTTTGTAGTGATGGAAAATCTAAGTTTACATCTTCTTGTCACATATAATTTTGCATTGTCACATATCCATCCTAGAGGATATGGTTTAGGATGAGGAGTAGTTTGCAAATGCAATTTATTAACCGTGTCTTAAAAAATGAGGTTTTCTTAAGATCCAATATCAAACAGAGTATCTGTCTTGGTATGCTTTGAAATAACCCTTATGTGGAAAAGATCTATTCTTTCTTTTTCATGTTGAGTTTCATTGAAGCTACTACTTGAAGAACTAGTAATTGCAATAGATTCCTTACCTTGAAAACCCATAGTTATGATTTTTGTTTCATATCCTGAATCAAAACCTAAATCATGTTGTGTAGCTGCAACATTATTTGGTTTGGTTTTGTTGTTGAAATTTTTGGGTTTCATTTTAGGATGAAGTTTCCAAAAATGGCCTTCATCATGGCCATGTTTTGTTTTCAACATTGTTTAGAAGAGAGTTTCTCTCCCTGTTTATTGACAGAAGCATTCTTCCTTCCATTTCCTTTGAATTTCCTCTTTCCCTTGTCTCCATTAAAAGAAGGATTATTCCTTCCCTCTTGAGGTGCATTATTCCATGTTTCTTCCAAATGAGTTGCTTGTACACAAAATTCATCTAGATTTGTAGGGATAAACATTAGAATTGTTTGTCTCAAATAGATATGCAATCCTCCAATGTATTTGAGTAAATTTTCTTGAGAAGATAAATCTATACCCAAAATCAAATCTCTTCTTCTAAATTATTGATTGTAGCTTTGCACACTTTTCCCTTTAGCTTGGCTAAAATTTTTCCAAACCATGATAGCTTTCTGCATGTATGCAAATGGGTAAAATTTCCTTTTAAGTGAAATAATAAAATAATTCCAAGAGGATAAAACTTTACAATGCTTTTTCATGTCCTCTCGAGTTTTGTCTTCCTACCAAATGAGTTTTGTACTTTCCAATCTAAGAGAAGCAAGATAAATCGGTTGGAACCCAATGCTAATGGTCATATGGTATGGTATTTAAATTGTGATCAAGGGTTGGGGCTAAGCCTTGGCCCTTTTTCCGTCGGGATTAGCATTTATGCAGGTTTAAATACAAGTTCCGAACTATAGGGGTTAAGAAACAATGTAGGTAGGCTGGTAGCCTAGCCTTTGTTAAGCCTTCTACCACATTAGGAGGTCGCGGGTTCGACTCTTGTGGATTCCCAAACACAATTTCACACCACAACAAGGGGGTTCCACGTGGCATCCCCTGGTTGGTCCACGTGGCACCCTTCCATTCTCCTTCAAATGTGTCATGTGTTAGTTGTGGATTGGTCCATGTAACACCTACCAACTCCTCTTACCATTTGAATACACTCTTCCACATCACATGTCCACATTAGCCTATATGGTCGTACGGTCAACTACCACGTGGCATGTACGAATTGTACAGTCAACATTCAACCTATTTGCAAAAGTGGAAAAAACACGATATCTCAGCCATACAGACTCGTTTTGAGCCCGCTCAAGTTGCATTGTGATTTTCAGGAAGAGATCTATGCAATGAATTTTCTTTCAATAAATTTTGAACACTTTGATTTTTGAGCATTTTTTGATCCCCTAGATCAATACAAGTGGGCTCAGTAGAGTGAGATGTTACATTTGTTCATATATTTTTTCTTTGATTTGCTTTTCTCAAATATACTGTACAACAATATCTCATTCAATTCTTGTTGTTCTTCATGTATTCTTTTAATTTTTTCATTGCCATCCTTAAAAGTGTGAAGTTCCACAATGAGATTTCTCATAGTTTCTAGCACTTGAGTGGCTAAGCTACTCTCACTTTCCTATTTATGATTTGGTTGGTCTTATTTTTCTTCATGGTTATTTTCCTCTCCATTATGGGTAGACATGTTTTTACAGATTGACTATTACCCTGCCACTTAACAATTAACAGTTGTTTCTCTCGTTAGAAGAGTAGAAATCAAAAGATAGTTTCTATTTAGTGTTCTTATGATTCCCATAAAGGTCTAGTGTTGTTAAACTTTTCTCTGATACCATATGTAAAATACCAATAAATCATTAATCTCTTACTAAAGTTTACAAGAAATTTTATTTTTACACAATTGTAATTAGTAAATTCATCTTGAGATCTATCCATGAACATAAATCATAAGCAATCATTTTATATCTATACATGGCTTGGTGTGTAAACTAGAATTTCCTCTAGGAGAGAATACACAATGATTCTTTATATATATATATATATATATATATATATATATATATATATATATATAATTTCTTTCCTTAAAAAGAATGCTAGGTTTGACAACCAAAATAATATCATTTTATTACATAGAAAATGAGTTTGTGCTTAATACTCATATTTAATGATTCTATAGAATCCTTAGATATAGGTAAATGTAATTATATATATATAGAGAGAGAGAGAGCGAGAGATTTACTTATCTATTATCCAAAGAAAACTTGATTACTTTACTCACCACACTAAAGTTAAAGAATTCTCACATGGGTGCTTGTAACGACCCCATCGTTATGACTACAAGCGAAGCATAAAGTGATTTTTTTTTTTTTGTTATTAAGCAGGAAGGAAAAGATGACAAACAGTTTAACCAAACAACCTCACGACGAACACATGCATGCATATCAGGCCACAGACAACAACTAATCAACGCACTAGCACAACGATCAACTGGGTGAAACATGCGTAAATCAAAGATAGGAACGAATCCCCACTAGACCCACAACATGACAACGCTTACAAGCTAAGGAAAACATCCACAATATCAACAAAAAATTCTCGACGACCAATCACTCAAACCTCTATGGAACGCAAAACCAAACGCATGAAGGAATTACAAACCAAGTGCCCACAATTAACTTACAACGATCAAACAACACCCACAACGGGAAGCAAGACTCTGACCAAGTTATCATTCACCTGTATCTAATAAGGGACGCCATGATCCCCTCATCAGGAATCATGTTTTCCCCTCGTGATAGGTGCTGCAATAACCTTGGCACAACATAACCTATCTAGACCAAGAACTCAAGATAAATCCAACGCGCTACGAGTTGAAATACTAACAAGAAGACTACACCCACACCCCAAGAAAAAGGTCGACAAGACAAGATGAAAACATTCAAAGGAAATGTGCAAGCTAATACCCGACTCTGCCAACAACCCAACCGTTAACTGATAAGAAAGATGTCTAAGTGAGAAGGGTGAACGGTTACCAAGATATTATGGTCATAAATGTTATCATAAGGCGAATTGATTTAGGCACTAAACAACATCAAGAAACGCTGATTAAAAATTACCCAGTATCTGTTATATTAAGTGACTACGAATCTATGCTGCTTATAAATAATCGACTTGTTGTCTAAATTGACAAGTCTTAATTAATCAATAAATACAAATCTAGTTTAACAATTTAACAGTACCTGACTATATTAACAATATCAATATATATATATATATATATAACGTTATTAATAGAACACAATTAACAATATTAATTACAACATGTTGTCCATCATAAATATAATGTACTGATGATAGTAATGCAATTTGTTGTCTAATTTATATAAGTGGTTGTCGTCAGTCTATAAATGTTGCCCAATATGTCAATATCAATATATTGAATTTCCTAAGAGAAAACATATCAATAAACACAATGTCCCACACATTGATATCAATAATCACGATATCCAAAATTCTCGTTGTCTAGATGATATCTAGGATGAGAACGCAGCCTAAATGCATGTTGCCTATCATTGAAAGGGAAGCTATGTCTAAACATTTGCAATCTATTATCACATGACACCTGTTGACTATTACTCATAACAAATTCGTTGTAAATAAAATATTGTTGAGTTAAAACCACTGTGGTAAATCGTTGTCAACAAAGGCTAAGTCATCCACAACTTAATGTTGTTAACTACACAGTAAATTCATAGTCAAAACATAGTGCCTATTTATTACACAACCAAATGTTAATTAATACACCCATACGACAAATAACTCTCGAAGTTCTCGATTAATTAAGGAAACGAGCGTAAAGCTATGGTGAATTTAAGTTCTTGATTAAAAATTCTAAGTAAAACACTTTCTTTACACAATTAAAAGTATAGAAATGAAAGTGAAAGATCAATATTAATCTACCATTCAAAATAAAAGCATGGATACCATATCCCAAGGTGACATCTCCTAGTCATTGTCCCACATGCTCCATCTGGCTCCCGCTTTCCAACCGCTGTGACATCACAGGTACCAACCAACCAATGCTATGGGTACTCTTCTTCCCCCTTGTCCCCTCGAGCCGAAAAGGGGCCACACACACAAAACCAAAGAATAACTAGCTCCTAGCTCTCCTCGCAAGGCCGATCTACCACTCGTCACTGAGCTAGGTATCCCAACTACCACAAGATAAGTCAGTCAAGTAAAAAATTATGCAGCATAACGTTACACATAAAATAAGAGATCCATACTCCTCCTTCTACCTCCTTTATATAGAGTTTCTAAGTGATTTCTTTCCCAAATTCCCATTTAATTTATTTTTCAAAAATTTAATTCAGAAAACCTCCCTCGTACACATGTCACCCATCCCCTTAGTTGCAGCAGAAATTAATTTCATTAATTGTTTAATTACTCTTATTTCCCTAACGCACCTAAAATCATTCCTATAATCTCTCCTAGGTGTCCCCATATTCCCTTACACATTTTAATGACTTACGCCCTTACTAAATTCCTAGTTGAGTTCAATTTAGAAAGTTCTTAAAGGCAAGATTCCTTCCTAACTTAGTCATTCTATTTTTTCCTTATGTTTCCCTTCTTCTTTATGTTTCCCCCTTTTTCCCTTAGTTTCCTAATTCTTTTAAGTTTACGTCTTTTCCATTTTTATCTAAAACTCAAATTAGCAAGTGTAGACAATTACCTTTTTCCACTTCTTATTTTTAATTAGTAAATTTTAATTAGCATAAGTAACAAACAATCATTTCCCATTTTTGAAAATTTAATCCCCCAAAGTAATTTGATTTTAATAAATTAATTGAATTTCTTACCCCCTTCTCGTCACATGTTTAATGATTATTATTATTATTATTATTTTAATTTTTTTTAATTTTTTTTTACCACAAGTATCACTTAGACCTAGATTTTATTTTCCTAGGCTGGGCAACATTTTTATTAGGGAGATTGTTTTTAAATATTTCTTATCACATCATTGGTCTAAGGCCATCGGGGTTTATTCACTTATTGGTTAACAACGTGATGTGCCCTTCAGGACGCACTAGGTGCTCCAAGGGTGCCACTCGCCTTATTCTATTTCTCTTGCACGATGTTCCCTTCAGGACACACTACGTGCTCCAAGGGTTCCACTCGCCTCTTTTCATTTTTCTTGCATGACGTGTCCTTCAGGATGCACTACGTGCTCCAAGGGTGCCACTCGCCTCTTGAATTACTAGGTAGATATCAAAAACCCTTGGAGTCAATACTCTACGAAGTGATCTTGTGGGAGACTAAGCACCTCTAAGGAATAAGGGCCCCTCCTTATTGCACGGCCCTTAGAATCATCGTGAGTGACTATCGCAGTCTTCCCTCATGACATCGTGGGCCTTATTGAACCAGGTAATCATTAGCCTACAGTTCGAGCCACGACGGGAGTGCTAGTAGGATGTGGCAGGGATGATGTCCACACCTCTCCCTCAACGTCTATGTTTGTCGTGCATGACCCCTCTACTCCACATGTGAGTTTGGTCAACAAGCTATCGTCAGCCTGCATCATCAGTGAATCATGTTAGAAATAAAATCAATAATCATAACATCTAATCAGATGTGCATATGTCATATCAACAATAATAAAAACCCAATAGGCCACTCCATGAATTGATCCAGAGTCCAAGGGGTTTCATCGAGGCGTCTAAATCCTCGAGGTCCACAGTCCTACACACTCAGGAGAACCCAGTCAATATCACCTGTCTATGTCAAAACAAAAAAATAACATGTCATCATATCCATAATGACCCATAATCATAATTAGATGCTCAATAGTATAATAATCCAAATCACTTTCAAGTAAGTGTCCTCAAAGAATAAGTTCGCTCAGTGCGTTCAAGAGTGGGATGTTACATACACCCCCTCTTGGTCTAAACTTCATCCTGAAGTTTCACAGTATATAAGTGTCGAAATAATGTGTATCACAGTATCATAAGTCTATCTATCAAACAAAAATGTAAATTGCTAGCTCATATCATATGCATCCTCCCAGGTCGTTGAGTGCGGACTATAGTTCTCCCACTAGAGCTTGACCTGATCTACTGTTTGACATCGTAGCTATCGAATGCGAACATACATGATGCGGATTGGCTCATCCATGATCACCCCCTCATATTATACCTGTAAGGAACTCATGTCAATAACATGTGTAGGATCACTAACATAATGTCTCAAAACATATACGTAAAAAACATCGTGCATACGCCTCAAAGAATTAGGCAACGCTAGTCGATAGGCCACGAGCCCCTTCCCCTCCACAATCTCGAAGGGTCCCATGAACCTAGGAGAGAGTTTATCTCCCTTTATAACCTTGATCGAACTCTTATGTGGTTTTACCCACAAGAAGACTCGATCACCAACTTCGTAACTACGGTCAACATGGTGCGCATCGACATAAATCTTTTTCCAATCCTGCGCTTCTTTGTTCCTTTGTCTTATTATTTTCCTTTGATCTTCCATTTCTTGGATCAATTTTGGTCCCACCAAGACCCTATCCTCAAGTCGATCACAACTCAGAGGCGTCTGACATGGTTGCCCATAAAGAAACTCGAAAGGCACCATCTTAATGGTCCTTTGGTAAGTATTGTTATATATGAATTCTACCAGTGGAAATAACTCTTCCCAACTCTTTTGTAGGTCCATCACGTACATGTGTAACATGTCTTCCAAGATTTTATTTGTTCGTTCAGTCTACCCATCAGTATCCGAGTGATAGGCAGTACTAAAATTAAGTTGGGTTCCCAAGGCCTCTTGTAAACTAGTACAAAATCATCTGGTAAACATCGATCCTCGATCGGATATAATCCTCTTAGGCACGCCATACAGCCTCACAATCTCACTGATGAAAACTATAGCTATTTTAGGTGCCTAATACATCATATGCATAAGAATAAAATGAGCACTCTTCGTCAAAGTGTCGACTAACAAAAAAATCGAGTCGTGTCCCCTTGCCATCAGTGGAAATCCAACAATGGAATCCATTGAAATGATATCCCATTTTGATTCCGAAATAGTGTGAGGCTGTAGTAATACTTCTAGATGTCTATGTTCAGTCATTATCTACTGACATTCTAGACATTTGGCCACATACATGACTATGTTTTCCTTCATTCCTTTCTAGAAGAATAAGGGATTAAGGTCTACCCTCATCTTCATGACTTCCGGGTGAGCCATGTACACTGTTGTGTGAGCCTAGTTTAGGATCAAACTCCTCAACTCGTCATTCGGTGGTAAGTAAATTCAATTTTTAAACCTCAATAATCCATCTTTGTCAAACTTAAATCCTTCAAACCTTGGTACCATCATTGTGTTTATCCCAATAAAATCCTTGACCTCTTTGTACCATTCATCATCGTGCTATACATTTAGAATCTTTTCACGTAGATTCATCTGAAGAGGCAACACCGAAAAGATGCATGGTCTCTGAATCAATGCATCTGCAACTCGGTTCACTGTTCCTTTCATGTAAGTAATCTCAAAATCGTATTCGCTAATCAATTCTGACCAACGTCCATGTCACACGTTCAGGTCGCTTTGTGTAAATATGTGTTGACGTCCATAGTGGTTCATTTTTAGTTCAAATTTTTGTCCAACAAGGTAGTGTCTCCAAACTTTCAAGGCACATACAATGGCTAACAAATCCAAATCATGCGTCGCATAGTTATCCTCATGCCTTCTCAGTTTCCTTGAGATGTAAGTGATCACTCGACTGTCTTGCATAAAGCCTCCGCCTAAGCCTTCCTTGGATGCGTCAGTGCATACCAATAAGTCTGCGTTCATGTCAGGGACATTTAGTATCGGTTTTGTTTTAAAAAATGCTTTGAGCCTCCAAAATGCTTCCACACATTTCTCGGTCCATACAAATTTCTTCTTCTTCTTCTTCAATTCGGTGATCGGATTTTCTATCTTCGAAAAACCCTTGATGAACCATTGATAATGTCTTGCTAAACCCATGCAGCTACGCACTTCTGAGACATCCATCGACATAGGCCATTCCATAATATCCTCGATCGTTTCTGGATCCATGGAAATACCCTCGCTGGAGGTGACATGCCCTAAGTAGTGAATATTCGATTGATAAAACGATCATTTGGACATTTTCCCATACAATTTGTTCTCTCACAAACACTGTAGTACCAAGCGCATGTTCTCGTGATTCTCCTTCATCGTCTGAGAGTAAATCAAAATATCGTCAATGAATACCTCAACGAAATTGTCCAAGTACTCGTGGAACACCCCGTTCATCATAATCATAAATACCCATGGGGAGTTTGTCAGTCCAAACGGTAAAACAGTAAACTCATAATGTCCAAACCTCATCTTAAAGGCGGTCTTAGGGACGTCATCCTCAATGATCAATAATTGGTGATACCCTAATCTCAAGTCAATCTTGGAAAACACCGTCACACCCTTTATCTGATCAAATAGATCATAAATCCTTGGAAACAGATACTGATTATTTATCCTTTCCTTGTTCAATTGACGGTAGTCAATGCAGATTCTCCACGACCCATCCTTCTTTCATATGAAAATAATAGGTGCAACCTATGGTGACACACTTGGATGTATAAGTCCCAGGTCCAACAACTCCTTTAGTTTCATTCTCAACTCTTGTAACTCTGGGGTTGACATATGATAAGGCATTCTCGCTATTGGTTCAGTCCCCAGTTTCAAGTCTATGGTAAACTCCAATTCCCTCTCTAGAGGCATCCTAGGTAACTCCTCTAGGAATATGTCTACAAACTCTCTCACCACAACAAGGTGTTCTAGAACTTTCGCTACTCCCTTTTCGTTTAACGCAAGGATCGCATAAAGATTACACCCCTTGCGCATGATCTTCCATAGTTGCAAGGAAGAGATGAACCTCATAGAAAATCGTTGGTTCGGACCTACAATCATGCGTCTTTGTCCCTCATCATTGACCAAGCTGAATTTTTTTGTCTTACAGTTGAGTATCGCCTCATGCATTTCCAACCAGTCCATACCGATCATGAAGTCATAAGATATTAAGATCATGACATACAGGTTGGCCCTAGTGAAAAACTCTCCCAGGTTAAGGGTACAACCCATAACCTTTCCTCCAACCTTCTGCTTGGCTCCCGAAGCATATCTACAAAGCTAAACTCATTATGTTCAATTTCCTTTATCTTAATCCTTTTTAGTGCTACACCATAATTGAAACTCTCGATAGCACCGAGATCTATTATAATACTAAGGGTCTAGTCAGCGACGGTACCTGACATCTGGAGCACAATCGACTGGTGCTCTTCCTAGTGGTTATTTATCATTTCATGAATCCGATGGGCCTTGCCCAAATCTCCCAGGTAGTGGGTCTGGCTGATCCAGATGCTCTAGTACTCTCCACTAGGTAGTCACGTTAGTAGTGTGGCTCCCCACAAGTCCAACACCTCTTCTTCGGTCCAGTACTCCTAGTACCTAAAGTAGAAGATAACAGCCCACCGGCTTGGAATCATGGTATGTTCTATTGAACAGTCCTACACTGTTGTTGTTGTGATCGACGTTGTTGCTGACATTGTGCTCCCCGATAAGGATTTCAATACTAAGGCGTTGGTCATTGAGTTGTAGTGAAAGTGCATCTTCTCTAGAAGCCACGATACCCTGGCGTATGTCTATCTGGTGTCTGATGTTTCTGCGCACCAAATGACAACTGCCCTGTTGGTATCGCTAGAGTCCTTATTTGACCCCCACTGATAAGCTCCTCCTCTGCTATGAGGTCCTTCTGGACAACATCATGCAAGGTCCGAGGCATCAGAATCCTAACCTTGGCATGTATGCTGACATTAAGGTCGAACAAGAACCTGTTGACCTTAAGTTTCTCAGTATTAAGGTGTAGATCATGCCAAAGCAACTCCATAAAATGAGCTTCGTACTCTGGAACCGTATGGTCGCCCTGTCGTAAGTCATTGAAATCAATGAGCTAATGCTCAATGAATTCCTCTGATAGGTACCTCTCTCAGAACCGTTCCTCGAATAGTTCCCATGACACATCTTCAACGACCATGTTCAATTGTTGTAGGAGTGTCTTCAACCATAGAAGAGTGCTCCCCTTCAGTTGAAAGACCACCATGCGGACCTTCATGTTGTAGGTATAGTCACAAATTGAAAATCACATCACCATATTCTGCAACGATGCCTCGACAGTTTCACCATCTGGGGCACCAAAGAACTCTGGAAATTTGACCTTCTAAATTTCGTGGTGAATTCTACCTATACCGACTGGAGTGTGTGATGGAACCTCAGGGGGTGTCGATGCCCTAGCCTCATCTCTGTCCAAACGACTAATTAGTGCCTCATACATGCGCTGAAAGGACTTCATCAACCCAACCACATCTCCAACCGCTCTCTGCTCCTGCCTGAAAACCTGTTTGTCTCTCTAGGGGTTAGACCCTTCAGGAATGGATGCTACTGGAGGAATTGTGCATCCTCCCCTAACACCCCGTCGTCTTCCTCTGTGGCATCCTCTAACCATGACTACCTACATGAATAAAAGTCAACTTAATTAGCAACATTATAACCAAACATTATATCAACGTAAGACATAGTGTTCCCAAGTCACGGGTTCAACACCCCTCTGATACCATATGTAACGACCCCATTGTTACGACTACAAGTGAAGAAGAAAGTCCAATTTTTTTTTTGTTATTAGGGAGGAAGGAAAGGATGACAAACAGTTGAACCACACAACCTGAAGATGAAAACATGCACACAGATTAGTCCACATACAACAACGACTCAATGCACTAGTACAATTATCAACTGGGAAAAACATGCGTAAATCAAAGATAGGAAGGACTCCCTATCGGATGCACAATACGGCGACGCTTACAATCTAAGGACAACATCCACAATCCTGACACAATGGTCTCGACGACTAGTCACTAGAACCTATATGGCATGCAAAACCAAATGCATGAAGGCATTACAACTCGAGTGCCCATAATGAACTTGCATAGATCAAACAACACCCACAATGGGAAGAAAGACTCGGGCCAAGTTATCATTCTCCTCTATCCAATAGAGTGTACCATGATCCCCTCATCAAGAATCATGTCGTCCCCTGGTGATAGGTGTGGAAATAACCCTAGTGCAACATAACCTATTTGGACCAAGGACTCAAGATAAATCCAATGCGCTAGGATCCAAAATATTGACAAGAAGACTACACCCACACCCCAAGAAACAGGTTGACAAGACACAAGATGACAACATTTAAAGGAAACACACAAGCTAATACCCGACTCCACCAACAACCCAATCATTAACTGATAAGAAATATGTCTAAGTGAAAAGGGTGAATTGTTACCAAGCTATAATGGTCATAAATGTTATCATAAGGTGAATTGAGTTAGGCACTGAACAACATCAAGAAACGTTGATTAACAATTACCCACTATCTGTTAGATTAACTGACTAGTGATCTATGTTTCTTATAAATAATCGACTTGTTGTCTAAATTGACAAGTCCTAATTAATCAATAAATACAAATCTAATTTAACAATTTAACAGTACCTAACTATATTAACAATATCAATATATATAATGTTATTAATAGAACACTATTAACAATATTAATTACAACATGTTGTCCATCATAAATATAATCTGTTGACGATTGTAATGCAATTTGTTGTCTAATTTA